>UCQR01076444.1:12744-26953 GCA_900474235.1 Cecidostiba semifascia | reverse complement strand
CTCTCTCTCTCTGGAGCACACGATATCCCGGGGGGATATATTTCTGATGCGGAAACGGAAAAAGCCGCTCGTTTGAGGTCTGAAATCGAGGGAAATTCTCGCGCACTGGCCGAGAGATTTTTTACACCCACGTCAAAACGAAAAACGAGGATTTAGCAAATTCGCGCGCGGTGCGAAACGAGCCTCGTGACGAGACTGCAGTCCGAGAGAGAGAAAGAGAAAAAAAAGAGAAGAGAGGAAAACGAGCTCGAATGATGGCTATATATTTCGCAGGCGGTCGAGACAGCAAAAGGAGAGCCACGTAGGATTTGAAAAATATCTGCCATGGCTCGGGTGGTAGAAAGGGTTGGCCGGTAGGTATTATATACTGTGCAGAGCTGAATCGATGGATCCAGTTACATTATTTGGAGTCGATATCGGCTCTTGGGATTCTCGTGAAAGGTATTTTCTGAAATTTCAAAAAAGCTCGTAGAATTTCAGATTTTATACGGGCACCGCGCAGTATACCTCTATATAGCTGATATGCGGTCGCGGAAAATTCAGATTCTCATATGACTCGCAGATAAGTAGCCGAAGATAATAAGATTGCTATACACACTTCAATCGGTTTGTTTCTTACGGATGTCTTTATACATTTCAGCAACGTATAAGCGAATAGCAAAAGTTTATCAAACTTTCGAATTATTGAATGGAAATCCCCTGCACTCGAGTCTCGAATTGGCAACTCCCCTCGCAAGAGACACACACATAGAGTGTAAACTAGAAACGGCGGTGTGTTTTGTTCAACGCTTCCTTCTAGTTCTCTCGGCGGCAGCCCTAGTGCTATCAGACCAGCCCATGGGAGGCAACAGCAGCGCGACTCGTCCTCGTCGCGCACTCAATTGTTTCACTCGAGATTGTAAAACACGAGAAACTGGTTTAGAGCTGAGCAACTATACAGAAAAGGAGGAGGAGGAGGAAAGCAAGGGATGCTACCGGGCGTAAGCGAGAGCTTTACGCTGCTGCTGCTGGGGAATAGAACGACGCGACGATGTGCGAGGGATAGGATATGGGATGATGCCGCTACCACAGCCAGAGAATCCCCCCTGGAGCTTGCTAAAATCCATTCGGCTTGAGAGAGAGAGAGAGGAGTAGGTGCGGGAGAAGGGCACTTTGCGAGCTGCTGCGGCGGCTTCGCCTTTTTATCCCCTAACCTGAATCGATCCTCGGAGGAAAATACCGAGAGAGCGCCAGCTTCCTCCATCTCCGGCTCTTCAACCTCTATGTCTGTAATGTGTTACTTCCGCTGCTGCGGCTCTTCTTTCCCTCTGATACTCTTCTTCGTGTGCCATCTGCAAATCATCGTCTCACTCTCTGGCCTCTTCTTCTTCTTCTTCTTCTCTTCTTCTTCTCTTTCTCTCTACAACGACGAGCAGTCTGGAGATCCTCATTTTATTCTCAATTAGCGTGAAATCCAGTGGGGCAGCTCAAAACTGTGTCCCGTGTCAGCTCGGTACAAAAGTAATCCGAGTCGCACCTTAATTTTCATTCTCCGCGTCTCACGAGATAACCTTATTTCCAGGGTAATTCTCCTCCTGGCCTTATACGACTCCATCGAGATTAGCCGTCTCTTTTTCTTGCGCTCTGTGTAGTATCTCGATTTCCTCGACGAGTCTCTCTCTCTCTCTCTCGCAAAAGACAGTAAACAGCTCGGAACGCGAAAGAGCCGCTGCTGACAACAATACGCAGCTGCGCGCAGTTAAGATCTCATGAATCCAATAACTCGGCATTAAGATACATTGCGCGTATATATACAGACGCTATACTGTATAGCCTGTTTATAACGCCGCGAAAAGAAGAAGAAGAAGAAGAAGAAGAAGAAGAAAACCGCGCGCCGCGCACAAAGATGCAGTAGCTCGAGACGTTTCAATGGGCGGCTTGATTTTGATTTATATCCATCCGCGCGGATTTCCATTCGACCGCTCGCTCGTCTCCTCGCGCGCCGGCGGATTTCCATTTATGGATTTCTGATGATATTCCGCCATCAGGGCCGCCGGCGCTCTTTCTCCCTCTGATGCGAATGAATTCAGAGCCCCACAGTATATGCATTCACGCAGCCAAGCGCGCGCCGCATCGCACGTTCGAATACACTTCGGAGATTAAAGTTTAAGTTAATCGAATTAAAACGTCCCGGCGGCGGCCGGCGTCAGGCCATGCGCGCGATGTTTGGCAGCGCATCGACGCCCGTTCGCACACTGCGATGCCGATTCCATTCCATTTCGTTCAATATGATACCTTTTGCCGGCCAGCTGACGCGCCAGAGCAGGTGATGCAGTTTTAATAGTCCGGCGATGCCTAGCCGTCTGTGTAACAACTCTATTGTTTCGCGCTCGTTCGTTTTTCTCTCTCTCTCTCTATTTCATTTTATTTTATTATTCGTTCCGCCCGATGCTCTGCGTCGTCGGCACTTTGCAATATATACATTTTGTGTGTGTGTGTGTGTGTGTGTGTGTATATAGATATGGGCTATATCTTCGCAAGCATCAAATTTCAGCGAGTGTCGCTTGTGCAGAGCTCGGCGACTCTTTTTTTTTCTCCCTCATCGGCTCCGACACGCACACCACACGCGCTCGCCCTCTTTTTTTTCTCTCTCTCTTTTCAAAGAGCAAACAACCAAGTCTAATACTATATACTGGCAAGTCGTTATTGATGCCCCGGAGCATGGCGCGCGCGGACGTGACTCAGCTCCCAAAAGTATTTGCAAAAAAGCTTTTACCTCGAGTATTTTATCAGCCCAACTGTGTATATATATATATAGCATCGGCAGTATTAGTACCCTTGAGCTCTCTTTTCGCCTTTGAGACGCTCTCTTCCGTTTGAAATCGTAATTATATTGCCGGAATAAAAAGTTCCACGCCCCGGACTTGTCCGCTTTAATACTGATGGCGGCTAAACCGCTCATTGCTCATCATTAATTTTCGATCGTCTTCTCTGACGGAACTATTCATTTCATATACTGCTTCCGGCCAAGCAAATAACACAGAGACAAAGGACGTTTTAAAGCCAGTATAGCAGAGAGCTGACGGGCATCATAGCAGCAGTGGCAGTTCGTTCCAGACGAAAGGAACTCCTCGGCGTCCGTTCGCGGAGCCGTCTGCAATAGGAGTACGGAGAATTTTAATTTCCCGAAAGGAATAAGAGTCGTATAGCGGCGTCGCATAGTTCCGTACACAGAGCGAGCCGTAATACTCCGACAGGTCGAAGCAAGGCTATTTCTTCCCGCGAGAAACTTCAAAGCTGTCGGCTGCAGGAACGGGCGACTATGAGGAAAGAAAGAGGAGACGCGACGCTCATGTATATAGCTATATACGCGCTAAACTAGCCGTAGCGAAGCTACTGTGCAGGCTCGCAATTCCATTTGTTCCATTTCAAAGTGAAATAGCTTATAATGCTGAAATAAAAAAGTCTTCGGCGCTGCGACTGCTACTGCTTCTTCTCTGTACCACTATACGTCTCGGCTGCTGCGCCAAGAAGAAAAACAGCCGGCGCGCATATATACGCGGCGGCGGCGGCGGTCGCTGGAGCAAGTAGTCCCCGGGAAAAAGGATATTCCGCTCTGAAATGGAAAACTGTGTGCAGTTGGATATGGAAATTTACGGGGGTTGCTTTCCGCTCCGCGAGTTCTATTATCATTCCCGGTTTTTCTTAAGCTCGCGCGCTCGCTGTTCGCCGAGATACGCGCCCGCTTATCTCCTGCATTATCTTACCGGGCGAGTCTTCTTTCCTCTTCTTCTTCTTCTTCTTCTGCTTCTTTTATGGAACGAGGCGGATTCTTTAAACATTCGTCCGAAATCACGTCGTGGATCGAATTTGATTTTTCGAGCGGCGCTTTATTTCGTGGCGTTGTTTGGAGGTGAATGCGACGACAATTTTAATAGTGGTCGGAATCCAGTAGCAGAGTTCAAAGCGAAAAAAAAACTGTTGTTTGCATGTCGATTGCAATCCACTTTTAATCTCTTTCTCCAAGCTTTATTTGTCCGCGCTGAATAGAAAGTGAGAAAAAATACGAGAAAAAAAAGAACTACTCGCTTTGCCGGATGCCATCATCAATCGAGTGGAGCGATGACCGAAATTGAACGTATATATTGCATTTAAATTCATTCTCGAAATTCCTTTTGCTAAATTATATTATTATTTTTATTTTCATTATACACTATTTCGAATTAAATCCCGATGAATGTCTGAAATTACTCATCGAGTTGAAACATTCTTTCGCAAACAGAAACAATCCTGCAGCAAAATTCCCAGATTTATTTCGTTAATCTCTGTGTATACGTCCATTAAATTAAATCCTTTCGAGCTATATAGCGCATCGTGCACAGCTTGAAAATTCAAACTCGGAAAAAAGAACGTTGCGGAGCAACAATAACAGTGGCGTACAATAACACCTCCCTTTCTCTCTCTCTCTCTCTCTCTCACTTGTCTACATCAGAGTAATATGGTCTCGTCGCGTGTCCCTTGCGAGTACTCGGAGTTAGCGCTGTTACGGGCGACGTTGTAGCAAATAAAGATGGCCGGATGCGCCGGGTAATATTGCCGGATGTGATTGTCGACTCAGACTCGAGAGTTTGGAATAATACGCGCTGCAAACACAAGCTGCCTCTCTAGACTGCACCTGACAAAAAGCTTATCTCGGGACGCGCTGCAATTCAAATTTCCCGCCTCGGATTATCGCGCGCGCGCGCGCATGTATTTATGTATGTGCGCGCGAGGAAAAGGGGCTTGGCTGGCAAGCAGCCAAAAAGACTGCCTGTCGACGGGATAAGGAGTATACAGTACGATACACCGCGCTCTCTGTCGGGGATAATGCCTTTTGACGCGTTCCTCTCAGCGATCGCTGCTGCTGCTGCTGCTGTTTGTTGTCGACGCCTCTTTTGTCGTCCTCGTAATTTTCAATTAATATTCCTAAGACGGTCAAAGCACCGCCATCGTCGTCGTCGTCCTTTTCGCTCGGCTGGATTAAGCCGCGTCGTTCCGTAAATATGGATGGAGGGCTTGAATTGCTCGTTAGGAGTGCGATTACTTGTTTTAACGACTTTCCCGCGAGCAATCGAGCTCGCGTATATTCTTTGTTCTAGTTCCTCTCGCGAGACGAAATATTACGAGGCTTTGCGCTGCATCGGTATATTTTTGCCTTTGTTATAAATCGCAATCATCTAGTTATCGCGCGGATGTGTCCCCGTGCGCGACTGAAGAGTATAGCTTGATAAATGGCGACCGGCCACACAAAGGCCACCGAGCGGTTGCAAAAAACTGATATATACACGTACACACACATCTTGGCGTGGCCGACAAAAAAGTTTGATTTACAAAGGAAAATATGATGACGACGAGCAGGGGGTGTCGGAGTGGATATCACGTCGAGGGCTCTGAGGTGAATTATTCAATCGTTTATATATACCTTCTTCTTGGCAGGATCGAAGCGAGTCTTATAATGAAAAATACCGATGGATGATTATGTGAGCCTGTTGGGAATTTCATCATTCTTCTGTTGCATAAAAAAGTTATTACTTCACGTTGACGCTGTATAGAGGTAGTTCGTTAAGATTGAAAATTTAATAGTTCTCGAGCGCAAAGTACTCGAGTCGGAAGGGCGGCAAGTCTTTTCTTTTTATTTTTCGTCGAGTTTTGCATAAAAGTGTTGGAGCGCTGATATCTATTCTTCCTTCGCTTATAATATATATATAATAAAGTCGACTCGGAGGGGAACGACAGAGGAGAGGATGAGAGAGGCGTTATGAAACAAAGCGAAAATTTGTAAAAACCGCTCGACGCAAAAACTTTTGGGGTTCTCGTGTATAAGCTTAAGATCGTCCGTATAACGTAGTAGAACACCAGATCATCTTTCGAGCCTGTCGCAGACGGCCGGCCGGCGGATCCCTCATACACTTGCGAGCTGTCTGCTCGAGGATTTTCCTATATCCCCCGCTGTGCATGAATCTCTCTTTTTGTTACTTTCTCGAAGAAAAAGCTTTGGATCGATGAAAGTTTTTTTTATTACGTTTAATATACGAGGCAGTTTTCCGTGCATGAAAAACGAATCGAAAAATATTGAAAATTTTAAAAATTTAGTGCACTTGATTTACACCCGAGTGAGAATATCCGCCATCGTACAAGTCCGTATATTTCTAGGCAGTATACTCTATATCTACGCAGCTGCATCTAATATTTTTTTTTTTTGACCAAAATAAATCGATTATTATTATTATTAATATGACAACGGAAAACAATAAAACTAGGGCGAAAAATGTCGCGCGGAAGCGTAGGCGCGATATGTAGAGCATGGAAGATTCGAGATCACGTATATATAGGAAGCAAAGGAATCGGCTTCGCTCAACTGACCCCGCGTGCGCGTTCGGTAATTTTCGCATCGAGTTCGAGAAGTCGGATCGTTAAACATCGATTAGGACCGAGCGGAGGGGACAGGTCGCCATATAGGCGTGGAGAGACATTCGCGCAAAGCTCGTCGTCGTATGTATATACCTCCGACGATGTATATATGTGTATCCCGCGCTACTGTCTCCGTCTCGCTCGCTCGCACGGAACAAGTTGCAAGTCTCGTTATACACGGGTCAGAAGTTATCTCTCGCGAGTAGCGAGCCAGCTTTAATGATGATTAAGTCACGTTAACCCGGAAGAGCTGCCGCGCGCTGGACTTTATATATATATACTGATTGGCCTAACGATCTTTCCTCGTATGCTAAACTTGTATATCATCTCTCTCTGTGCGGTGTACATATGTGTGAGCGGCTCGACGCAAACTTTAGTCAATCTTTTTCTATAATACAAAGTATATGCTACTGCTCGCTCGGATGTGCACTCACGAACGCGTGATTAGAAGCCATCATCTTAGTAAAGTTTCTCATAAGCCATAGCAATAAGCGCGGGCATTTATTAATAAGGCATTCTTGCGCCAGTTTCGCGCAAAGTTGATGAATTATTTCGGCGGTACGATATTATATATACAGCTACTTCGAATCTTGGCTCAAGCCGTTCGTCATAGTTAAAATTGCAGCCTGTATATATATGTGTCTTCGCGGAACTTGGTCATGTTCTATCTTCTCCAGCAGCAGCACTCTCGGCGTTCGTATAATGAATGACACGGGATGAGTAAAACTTTGGCAACTTGAAATTCGACATTTTTTTTTTTTTGGGTTATAGCCTTGATCGGCGCCGCGGGAACATCCAATTTCCCAAGCCGAGATGAGAGAGAAAAAAAGGCATTAAACCGCAGTCATCTGGCTTCGCTCCTTCTTAATTCAAGAGGTCGTCGTCGGGCCGATAAAGTTCGAGGTCTCGAGTGAGGAGACGACGCAGGCGGCGGTCATTCCGCGCCATAAACTATCGGTCGCGGGTTATAAAAAGCACCAGCAGGCTCGCTCTCGAGTCTTGTGCTCGGGCTTTGTCGGCTGTCCCATATAGCTGTGTCGGTCGCTCTCTCTCTTGGAAATTCCTCGGAGGTGCGTGTAATTCACAGAGTCTCTCTCTCTCTTGTGGTGGTGGACCGACAAGCAGTAGAGAGCGGCCTGTCAAGAGATACCTGGCACACTAGGCGGTGGCGGCTGATTCGCGAAACACGAATCGCGCATATACGCGCTCGTATATACTGCAAGCAAGCAGAGGGGCCCGAAGGCGAGACCGCAAAGACGCGCTATCTCGTTTGCCTCTCGCGCTGTACTGGTATAGCCTGGATGCTAAATTATCCGCGAGAGGGCATACATATACATGTATAGAGTTCTAGGCGGAGGCCGCAACCGCAGGCTGTTGGGGATTCGAGAGAGATTGTGCAGCTGTGTTTGGCCCGCGTGCGGAAGTGCAAAATTCGCCGAGGCTTTTTCAATCTCGCTTGAGGTCGTGGATTATTAAATGTGGATAAGTTCGTTATGCGCTTCCTCCTGTTGTGTGTGTTGTATATATAGCGAATCAGTCTCTCAGCAAAGAGCTACTACTCTTCCGTTCTCCGTTTGCGCTGATTTTATTTCTGAAAAATTGATGTTTGATTCTTCTTCTTCTTCTTTTCCCTATACTATTTTCGCGATATTACATTCGAGAAAACATCTAGCGGTCTGTTCATCTCGTTACGATTGCACGAGGCGCTGCGGCGGGGATAGACTTAACGAGATATTCTCCCCGATACGTTTCGCCGAAATAGGTATATATACAAACGAATTTGTTGCGCGCTTTTCAAATAATATTTTGCCAACAGACGAGCTTTCAGCAAACAGATCGAGCGAGCGGAATGCGATTTCCGAGGGTATATATAGAAAAGGACGCGGTTTGGTTTGCGCGCGTTTTCTACTGCAAACCTCTGTTTTTCGCAGCTTTTCCGGCTCGAGATATCGCGTACGCGCGGAAAATGAAATTGTATACTGTCGTCGTTGTCGAGTTTTTCGTGTTTCTCGCGAGCAGAACACGGAGAACAAAGCGTGTGTATAGTATATACAACAAGCAAAACATTTTCGTAAACTCGGAATATGGAATTTCACTTTTACAACGCACGTAAAAGCATATTCCAGACGACGGTATTAATCATCAGCAAGTACACACTCGGGTCCCTTTTATCACACTAGCTCGAGTCGCGAAAGAGAGACGTCAGAAAAAAGGAGCAAAACTGCCGAGGATTCCAAAGCGAGTCAACGCGCGAAACGAAAAGTAGCTTTTCGTCTGAGTAAACACGACTGCTGCTGGTGCAGCGCACGTCGACTCCGGTAAGCCAGGCCGCGCCACAATTAACAATATTGCCAGCAATGAAGAAGGAAAGCAAGAGCCGTCGGGAGAAAAAACGAGCTGGACGCGCGAGTGTAATACAGCTATATAGATGTATATACGAGAACGCCTCGCAGCAGCCCCTCCATAAAGGCGTATAAAAAGTAAGTGTCGGAAGCGTCTCTCTTTCTCGCGCAGTATAGAACAGCATCAGCTGCAGAAGGCAAGCGTCCCTTTGAGACACGCTTGGGCGTCTTATAACGCGCGAGCTGCCGCTCACCGCCTCTTCTTCTTCTTCTTCTTCTTCTTCTTCTTCTTTGCGACGGGAATTTTTCGTCTGCGCTAAAGGCAATGTTTGCAAAAGAATTAAATTAGCTTTCTGGAGCATCTGCGCGAGACTCCTGGACTCCTCGATTGCTTTGACGTTTGATCCCATTTTGCTCGAGCGAGCCCCTCCAAAGAGGAGTTTCGATGTATATATAGATATAAAACTTGGACAAAATATTTGCTGCTGCTGCCTGCTTATTCCTCTTTCTCACTCTCGTCGCAAGCGAGTTTGCAAAAGACGAGAGGAAAGCTTGCAATCGCGCGCTCGCCAAAGGGGCGGGAGCTGATCGTCTTCTCTCATACTTGGGAAAGGGTGGCTTCCACTCACTCCTCCGGCGTGATGCATTAAAGCTCTGTAATTATAAACTTGCCCCGGCAGCTGCTGCTGCTGCTGCTACCGGTCTGACCTTAATCAACGTGTTTACAACACGTAAATGAAGTATAGTCCGTTAACGTTTTTGCCCTCTGCAAAGCTCTGCTCAACGCTCACCCTATACAGGTGTATATACATATATACACACCTTGTCAAATAATCCATCCGACAGTTGATTTACGCCGGCCCGAGTATATACACTCTTTGCGCCCGATTTATTCAACGGATATAGTTGATTGGAAAATCGCAGTAACGGCAAATAAAGCTCTTCCTCTCCGGCGCACTTTTTAGTCCGATAATGTGCATCCCGGAAGAGCGTATTTCGTCACGCGAAATTATCAGCAGTACCTAAGTATAATTTCAAGTCTATAGAGGTATATATATAATATGAGGACGCGCAGGTTAGAAACTCTCGCAAAAGACGGAATGAAAGGTCCCCGCGGCTGTTTTACAGCCTCGTGCGGTTGTAATTTTCTCCTCTGCAAAGTTTCCCCATAGACGCAAGTTCTCTAATTTTACTACTTGCGCGTTTGCTCGCGATTCGAAATCACGTTAAATCGCGCGACTGTACATTATACACCCCGAGTAGGTAGGTATTCGTCCATAATTTTAAGTCTACTTCGAGAGATGCTGCAAGTCGAGCTGAGGGAGGATCTTGGAATTAAATTTTGAAAATTTTTTATATGTATATCGCCGTTATTTACTCTTTTTACGCGGATACGGATATTTTTCCCTCTGTACTTGGAAAATACCTTTCCCTCGCGAACATAACAAAAATAGTATATACCGCAAACAGAAATTTTCAGTTCGAAAACATTTCTCCAATATACTCTCTCTCTTTCTGCCAACGCGATATTCCCATCGCTCGCCGAGCTTCTAGATTAGTTTACGCTTTCGATCGTGACTTTTTCCTTTCGAGATATATTATAGCTCTCTTTCTCTCGATTATTTTTACATCGAGTCTCTCCATCAATGTATTTATATAAAAACAAGTCGGAAAAAGGAAAAGCCGTTGGTGGTTAATTTAAAATTCCCTTGCGCGGCCGCCATTCGTGCGCATCAAAAAGGTGATTCGCTCGCGTCAAAGGCACAGAATATATATCTTACTCGTGCGAGAGGGCGTATAAAAAATTTAGCTCAAAGTGCTTTCACCGAACTCGATGATTTCTTCTTCAAGCAACGCGCCTTTGATGAACTTTCGGGATTGGCTCCTTGTACCTTCACAGACCGCAGAGATCGAGAATGAGAGAGAGAGGAGGTATTGCCGCACGAGGAAAAGAGGATTAACGGCGGTGAGAGTCCTAAAAGTGAGCGAGGGTGGTGTCGTGTATATAGATAGCTGTTTCTCTGTGTATATATATATTTCGTGTGATGTAGACTATACTGATGTACACTATAATACCCGTAGGCCGAACTTTGCTCTATTCGATCCACCGACGCTATTCTGTTGATGCTCCCCAAGTGCAATTACCAAACGTATTTATGAACTTTGTTCGGCTTTGCGTGTATATAGTTGAGAGCATGTATCAAATGATCATTATTGCTGCTGCTCCAACTCGAAAATTCGATGTCTATAGGGATTTACGCTTGGGAGAATTTCGATGTATATTTTGATTTTTGTAGCGAAATGTTTTTAATGTGTAATAACAATTCTTCTGAAATGTGAATTCTTTGGGAGATAACAGCGTTGTATTTTTTCAACGGTTCATGTGAAATACAAGAGAAATAAACTGAATTTCAAAGCATTCCGTTTCATGAGAAAGAGAATCATAATGCTTTTCAGTAAAAAAAAAAATAAAGTAGCTGGGGTAAAAAAAGTCGGCCGCTAGAAGTACAGAACAGAGAGAAAGAGAGGACGCAGTAGCCGCAGTGGAAAGCCGCGTCTAATTCAACAAGTAAAATGCCATCTTAAGTAGTACAAGATTGCGCGAGCCAGCCAACTGTTTTCCGACCACTGCGGCACTACGACTCTCTCTCTCTCCCTCTCTCTTTCGCTGCACGTAGCCTACTCTAGGCAGTCAAGATTATTTTGCGCTTAAAAAATGTTTTCCCTCGTCAGTCCCCTCCTTGCCCCAGTTCTCCCGCAGTATACTTGCCATTACCGACCTACCTGAACACACACACAACCAACTGCGTCTACGAGCCAGCTACAGAGAGAGAGAGAGAGAGAGAGAGAAGCAAGCAACTGCAGTCCGAGGAGAAAAAAGAGCAGCAAGACGAGATCCACCTTGTATCCCATTGTGGGAAATAAACGTTACGCTCGGTCCAAGAAGCTTTTCGAGGATCGTCGCACCCGCGACAACGTTACATTCCACGTTCTCGGGATAGTACGGAGCCATCGACGCGGAGATGATGCCTGCATGTGTATACGTATAACACTGCACGCGCTGCAAAAAAAAGCTTGGAGAGAGAGAAAGAGAGGATGAGAAGGAAAAGGAAAAACGGGAGAAAAAAGCCAGCGCTGTTTTTACGGATGTCGCGGAAACTCGTCGTCGTCGTCGTTTCTACGCTGGCTTTTATTGTTGAAGTGGCCCCGTTTTCCCGCAGTGCGTAGGACAGATGACGGTATATGAAAGTCACGACTTCGACCGAGAGATGTATTCGCTCGGTAGTTCTGTGTGATATTTAAAATATAAATAAACACGAGGAATCCTGATGCTGCAGAAGTTGGGAAAATAATCTCCAAGCGGTGTTTAACATCACAGCGAAATACACATTTTAAATATGTTATTCTTGCGGATATGCGGGTGCGAGCGCCTGTTACTGTATTCACTGCCGGGATTCACGCTTTTTATATCATTAAAATGTTATTTCATCCTATTTCGAAATAACATGTTTTCACCGGATTATTTGCTTATGAAAAAAAATACCTCGATCGCGAGCGATGTTATTCCAATATTTTTGCGCGAGCATTGATCTGGGAAGTTCGGTGTGATCACGACTATATATACAGACATCAAACGACAATGACAGCTCATATCAAACGTCAACTGCGCTGAACGACAGCCAATTATTCGGTATTTTAAATTTAATTAACACCGTTGCAAACGCGTATATAGCTGAGGTTTAATTATAATTTAATTTGCCTGTTTTCAGCAGACACATCAGCGAACGCACTATGTAAAGTTTGATGACTTACCGCATTATTAATGCTCCGCTCAGTGCTTTGTGAGGAGTATAATGATGAAACGAGGCGTACGCTCTTCCCGCGCGAGTACAACGCGATGCCATTATTTGCGGGAAGACTATATGCGCGCGCCTAACAATCGAGAATTAGCGCTGGTTTGAATAATTAGCCGTCTGTTAACTAAGTTGTTGCATTTGTATAACGGCTCGTCTTTCAAACCAAATTCGCGTAAGCGATGTAATCGAGATTCATCGATTCGAGATTCATCGATCGTATATAAAAGTTGAATCTCTGTTGTCGTAGTAGCTGCGCGAGCGAACGTAATAAATAACGCGGGAAATTATGCTCGCATATGCAGCTTGAGCGCTGAATTATCGAACTTTGCTCATAACGCGTGAGACTACAGTCGATGCCTCGGCGTATAAGTATACGGCAACGCGAGAGAGGCAACTCTCGCACTTTAATCAGCGCGTCATTATATTAGGAGCAAGCGAAAGGGGGCGAGTATTCTCGGTTAAGTGGGAACCAAGAGTGGTGATTAAATGGGCTTCGCGTCGACGCGTCGCCAGGGTTTTCTGAGTTCACTCGGCGCTATATATAGTATATTGTAATTAAGATTATCGCAAATTGGGCTCTCTCTCTTGGCAGATGCACTATGCGCACGGCCTTGCAGCGGTTTGTCGCGTCTTCATCTCGTGTGCCGACAAATTTAATCAAGCCATCAGATCGGATACGAGAAGACACGCTGATGTCGATGAAATTTACGTGTGATTTATTTATTTATTTATAGATTGTACAACCATCGCCAGCTAATTAGTCTCTCGCACCCATCAGCATCCAACGAAATTCTCCAAAGTGTATATAGAAGCCGCGGGTAAAAAAGGCATATATATACATAGCGATTTCGTTCCCGCATTTGAGAGTTGGGTACGAACTGTAGCAGCACTCTCGCGCAACAGAATACTTTTATCTAGCAGCTTGGGGGCCAGGGGTGGCGGCGGAGCAGCAGTTGAACGTGTGCCAAAAGGATTGGAAGGGCAGGTCGAGGAGAAAGGGAGAGCTGGGTGGTAAAAAGGGTGATGGTCGCGCGAGCGCTAGGCAATTCCGCGCCGAGGCGGGGAAATGGGACGAGAAAGAATGTAGCCGCGCAGAGCGAAGCTCTCTCGCTCCTTTACGACCATTCTTCCTCGTCTTCGTTGTTGGCCTCTTCTTTTCTAATGCCCCCACGCTCAGCCCTGCAGGCGGCCTTTCTACAAAAGGAATTTTTTTCCTCGCGCTTGTTTTCCTTTTCTTTTCTCGCCGCCGCCGCCGTCCGTGTCGTTCTCCCAGACCCTCGTTACGTGTCGTCCCGCGCTGATCGAAACGAGGAGACGGCGGCCCCCGAGATCTGGAGCCCGCCGGCGCGCGAGTTCGAGTTTCCCTAAATCGGGACTATATGGGAGACTTTTCGTTAAGCCAAACGAGACAAAGCTATACTACTACTGCATGTGTATATAGGAGCGAACGGGATTACTTCGTTTTTCTCGGCCGCCCGGCCGTTGTGCGCTTTATCGCGATCCTTTTTCCTCTCTCATCTCCCTCCTGCAGCTTTTTTTTTTATCCGCAGCTGCGAGTAGTTTTTGCTGCAGCTATGCCGC
>UCQR01076444.1:583-12329 GCA_900474235.1 Cecidostiba semifascia | reverse complement strand
GTATACAACACCCCGTGCACTATTCGCTCTCTCAGCTGGGGGAGGGGGGGGGGCCAAAGAAACGCTACTCGTTGCCGAGAAAATCCGCTCGTTTATTGCGCTGCACCCTCTTGGAAGTAACGAAGCCGAACGTCCCGCACAACACTGCAGACCTCCTTCCCAATTTCTTTTTCCCCATTTTTTTTTCTCTAGCTTCTCCTCCTGCTTTCGACTCCTTTTTCTATTAGCCGCGCTGAAAGTTCTCTCGGCGTTGACCAGCGCGCGCCACACTTTGTCACCGGTTATTTCACCGTTGCCAATGGCGTGTATATACGTGTGTACTTCTGATGCGAAAGGCTATTAAGTGGCTGCGGCTCCTCGAGACCTTTTTTTTTTTGGTCCGGCAGAAATTGATTTCGGCTTCCGTGGACTTTTTTCCCTGTATACTTTTCGTCATGTCTTACACGCTCGAGGCGCAACGACGCGATCAATTCTTCGACGTCGGCTTTTTCCTGATCGACTTGACTGATGCGCGACGATGTTCCGACGAACCGAGCTTGAATTAGGCGCGTCTTGCGGTGCTTGGCAGTTTCTACTGCTGGTGGCACGATGTAGGTCAAACGAGCGAATTATCCGAGGAAAACGTGCAAAGGTATATCGAAGGCTACTGCTCTGAATCTGGCTCTGCGTAACTTTGCGTGTTTTTTAGTCCTCTTCGAGCCTATTTTGAAATTAAAAAAAGTAATTTACGAGAAAACGTTTGTATTGAATTCAGCGAAAATTACGGATAAATTAACCGAGTTCCCAGTGGCACACACGCGGTTGAGCTTATGTGTTCGAGAGGTTGTTTATCATTCTTTATGACATCCTTTACGAAGCTTAGACGACTCATAAACTTGCGCGGGAGGGCGGCAGAAGATCCTGCGGGCTCTCGTTCTTGCAGCATAGCTCTCTGCAGCTGTACTAGCACTGCACAGACGCATATATAGATATAACAGGCTTGCTCTCTATATATCGGAAGACCCTTTGCTTTGGAGCTTTACAGCTTCTGCCTCGTATTTCGGTATTATGTCCGCCGCAGAAGACCGTCTCGCAATATCGAATGCCCGGAAAAGAAGCGTCCACAAGAATAAGAACTGCAGGACAGTAGAAAGAGAGGGAAAAAGGGGAACACTCTTTACGATCGAGCCAAGCCGATTCTTAAGTCAGTAGACCCCCTGCATAACTGTCCATTCCATTATTGTGCGATTCTCCGAGATACTCGTCCTTATACTTTTATGACCTCCATTATATAGAAATAGCTTCTTTTCCTCTTTGAAGCTTATACCGGATTATGCAAATTTAAACTCCGAATAATACCATACTGTGCAATTTAAGTATTTAACGTTTTTTGTTACAGCTTTTATACATAAGATGAATTATAAGCGAAGTGTCGTTGTCATCAGTCAACGTGGCTTTTTCGGTAAGCTTTTAATACACACGATATATCAATCTTTTCAAATGATTATCATCAAAATATACCCTTCGCGTTCGCGAAATCACTCTTTTCCGCGGCAACAATAAGTCATCAGGCCGGAAAGTTGGTTGAAATCGAGTCTGCCAGCCTAAACCACACACACACACTTATATGTATAGTCTCGTACATCACGAGCCGAAAAAGTATTTACACGGAATGAGGGGCTGATCGATCGAGCAAAGCGCTGTTGCCCCGCTGGCCCCGATGAAAAAGCCAAGGGCGACACTTTCGACGGCTGGAAAAATTCGCCGCTGATAGCGCGAGTATAGCTCGCCATAAATACTTGGGCGGAAGAGGCTCGTCGTCCTTTCCTCCCCCGCAGGCTTGGGGATGGTCATTAATAAGGTTTACTTAGTTCCTCACCCCCCAACGACGACGACGACAACGACAACGACGACAGCGTCCTCGGCTTTATTTTTCTCTATCAAGCCGCAGGCGGCTGCTCCTCCTCCTTTTTCCGCGCATTCTTTTGTTTTCCAGCAGCAGCAGCAGCTGCAGCACTCATTGGCGCAGCTACTCGCATGAAGGAGCCTCGTCGGACACCTTTGTGCGCGCCGGGCGTTACAAAGACGAATTGCTCCCCGGTGGTGTCTCGTTCGCGCGCGCGCGCCAGCAACTTCCGGGGGAAAACACGCAGCCGACTAACGCCTGGCGATCAGTCTCCTTGCCAGGGGCCGTTTCTAGCTCCCCTTTTATCTGCCAGTCTTGAGCTGAGCTTTTTTTTTTTCGTTGCGATTTCTGTATACTATTTACTCGTAGCCGAGCACCGCAATCTATAAAAGAGAATCCTCGCAAAAGTAGCATCTAATTGAAATTCGTATGGTGTACATTCTCGGATCGGCATGTATACATCTCCGCACCGCGTCGGACAACAGACCTATTAGGAAATTGCAAAGTCTCGCGGTCTCGGCTCTGGAATCTCATTTGCAGGGCGCTTAATGAATAGCCGAGCGGAGAGCCGCATCCCGTAAAAACAGCTCTAATAATGACGTTTTCTGAGGGTCCAGCTTTTACTTTGCGCGCGTAACGACAACGCGTAAATACGAGAGGACTGATGACGGTGTATTGTGCCTACTACTACGTGGCGGAGTTTTTTTCGTCGCTGCACGCTGTTGTTGGGCATTCGTATATAGTAGAAGCTCTGGTTTAGCGAAACGGCGCGTAAACGAGCGCTGTGAAGTTGGCTAGTTTTCGCTGCATGTACATGAAGTATTCGAGGAAAAATCTTTGCTAGCTATACGGGGTTACACATACACGTACGCCTATAAATATCCGAGCATTCAACAACCGGACAGTGAGTAAGAGCCTCTAGGAACGCGAGAATTACTTTCCGAAATTTATCTCCGATTTATCTGGAATCAGAGCGCGATCAGTCCTGTCTCTCTCTCTATCCCTCGCTCTGACTACAGAGCTTATATAGCGCACTGGCCGAGCTTTACGGCTCTTCTCGCGTAGATTTAGCCGTTCGCAGCAGGTCCAACCGAAACTGCCTGCGCCGCTGCGGCTTAATTTACGATTCATAGTGTGTGCCAGCGTATATAGCTGATGCAGAGCCCCCCCGCACTCGCTATACAGACACACACACACACACAGTGTACGCGCGTTAACGTCCGCGCCAGGGCTAAGGAAACGAGCTCTTACGCCGCCGACTTTTTAACCCGTTTACAAGAGTTAACGCGAAAAAGAGCTATAAATTGAGGTCGCGCGCCCGCGTTTTTCCCGCGTCCCCGAGCTTGATGAGTTTTTAACCGAGAGCTTTAGTCCGCGAGCTTGCGAGCTGTTTACGCCCTCTATAGCTGCTATGTGTACGCGTGTGTAACTATACATAAGTCCGCGGAATAATAATGGACGCCAGCTCCGGCTGAAATTATCGTCGGCTTTTTGAGCTATGCTCCGATGATTGAAATAGCGCGCGGTGCGGTCTGATATAAAATAAATTAACAAATCCATCTATCTCCGCGTTATATAACGCTGCCGACCGCGTTATTACATGTCATATAGTGTTCGATAGTGGCTGTACTCTGCCGCCCGGGTGGTCGGCATCAGAAGAGCAGTCCGGCCCAGGTTATTTCCAGGGGATATCCCGATGAGAGCTGGAACAGCGAATTTCAATTCTCTCTCGCTGTGGTGCGCTGCTGCCGCCGAGCGCACCGCACACCGCAGTACCAACCATTAACTTGAGCTTGTACAGCTTTACGATCGCTGAATTTTTTATATTCAATTTCGTCGGCTGATTTCGGCTCGCCCCCATATGATGTGCTCGTTCGCTGGCGCATAGCGCGCTTTTTGCAATCGGACGTTTCTCAATGCGCACTTTCGACGGTTGTTTATTTTTTTCTTTCACCGCATCACTGTGCGCATATCGGTATATTTTACACTAAATAACCGTTTGACGAGCCGTGTACGGCCCTTCGATTCGTTTGATCTTTTGCACGAGAATTTGTTAAAAAGGGTAAATAATGCTTTTTCCGCGAAATTTTCGAACATCAGCCAAAGCGATCAAAGTATTTTACGCTCGCGCTGCAGTGAAATACGATTGGCAAAACGCGCAGAGCTTTTTTTCCAGCAGTTAATTTTTATCCTAGGCGCGCGCGTGCACAGCACGTATATTATATCGCCAATTTCGTCATATAAAAAAAAGCAGGCAATTCACCTGTCGGCATTAATACGCCATATTGAGCCGGCACAATGTACTTTTGAAACAAGCGACACTAAATTCAATCGTTCGCGCGCGTGAATACGCTGCAAAAAAGCCAGCGCTGCCTGTACAGCAGCAGTAGCGAGGAAATAAAAATTCGAGTCCCATTCATTTCCCTCACTCCATACAAAGCATTTTATCGGTGCGTCGATCGCACGAGAGAGAGAGAGAGAGAGAGAGATTGGGTTTCCCGCGTGGTATTAGACGGATTTTTTGGTCGCGGTTCATTTCCATACTGCGGCGACTGCGGCGGTGTCGAACTCGCAATCGTATTTTTGGATTATCTCGCGTGGCCCGTCAGAGCGCAGCTTCCTGCCTTAATCCTTTGCTGGCCCAGCGACAAAAAGTACTGTTTACACAACAGAACAATGGAGGGCCGTGACCGTGCGGTGCGCATTGCTTCTCTATATTTACGCAGCGGCTATATACGCAGCAGCAAGGAAAGTGCAGTATTTTTCCGATTCCGGGCAAAAGTGCTGGGCAAATATAGAACGCCGGGCGTTCGGAAGGAAAAGAGAAGTTGGTGCGCGCGTGAGAGGACTTTTAATTTGCGTAATGTGATAGAAGGAAAACAGAAAAGTTGAGAGAGAGAGAGAGAAAGTAGTGCAGCGAGATCGCTTCTCTCGAGAAGAGGCGCCAGGTAGTTCGTGGAAATTGGCACTTGAGAGTTAATGAAGTTGGAAAACGCAGCGGCCGTAGGTCCCGACCCTATACGGAATTTACGTATATGAAGTTTGAAATCGGGTTTATTGTTTTACACGCTGAAAAGCCACGGGATGAAGAGCGAGACCCAGCACAGGGTACTTTTCGAGGTCGTACTAGTCCATTATCGTCAAGAGTTTCGGGCTGCAAAGTGTACTCGAAATCATGCTATCGTCGTCGCGGTCACGATTTTATTGGATAATTCGCGAGCTCACGCCGTGTGGACGTACGCGCAATATTGCGCTTAACTTTCTTTCAACTCTCGGTCGATCGCACGGAAAAGTTACGAGAGCGAACTACTTTTAAGGATATTTCGTTACACGCGCCTGCTCCAATTGCCGCTGCAGTTCCCGAGCGAGAAAGTTGAAAAATTCCGTTCTGCTACTCTTGTAACGAGATTTCTCGAAAGTTTGACATCGTGAATGGGTCTTGCGAATGATTAAATATCAGCATCACCGAGGAAAATGGAGTCGACCGGGCCTGGTATACAGAGCGCATGCAAACACAGAGAGGAGAGAACAGGAACGGGAAGAGCGACGCCCGCGCTAACGGACAATCTGTAATTTACGCCTCAGCAGCAGCGGCGACGTGCACACAATCGCTCTCCCGGTTCTGCGCGCGCTCGGCTTCTCCGCAAAGTTAGTATAATCCGATTGAATTTTAGCTCCAGCGGAGCGCGGCCGCTTCAGCACCGCAGGAGAGAGAGAGAGAGAGAACCGATTACAGATGTTAGCTTAATTGTCAAAATACTCTTGGACCGCAGTACAGCCCGGCAATCGAGCGCGTTCGTTCGGCCGAAAATGACGAACGCGGCCCCGCTCGTGTGCGCGCGAGTAAGGCCTGCGGTCGGTAATTTTCCAAGCGCTCACCCTGCAATGCGGGCCGCCGGCTCGATTTTGCCCTCGAAATCCTAATGATTTAGATTATTTGGGAAATTCGCGCTTTGCAGTCGTGGCGTGTACGTGTGTGTGCTATCGCGCTCCGGCTGAATTTATCGCGCGAAATGAGGGGATGCATTGTGCTCTGCACCCGGGGGGAGATGAAATATTTCCGCAAGCGGGTTTGCTCTTCTTTCGATGGGAGAGCGCGAAAATCGCGGCTACCCTGTGTGTGTGTGTGTGTCCCCTGGGAAATTAAAATGGCGTGCGAGTCTGCATGGACGACGATCGATGGGTGACGATGTACATATAAGGATCGTGCGATCGTGATTGAGGCCCGATAACGACTCATTTCTCCGTCGGGGTGTTGTTTTAACGAGCAGATGACGGTATATGCTGCGGCTTTGGTAAAAATGTAGAGTCGATTTCTACTTCAATGTGACGTACGAGAATTCATGGTATAATAACTAGATTCTGAATGTATGTATATTAGTTGATATGAATTTCTCAATACCAGATACAGTTTCTGTTCGGAACAATAGCATTTACACTGGGGAAATTTGCATGAAACGAATAGTTTGATCGATGTTACATGCACATTTCTCGCTGTAAGTTATTTAATTAACTAATCTCACACACACTCGTATATGTTTGTAACATTCGGAACATGGAAACAGTGTTAAAAACTTTTAAATCGTGTATTAGTGACACTGCAATGGCGTCGTTAAATTAAAAAAAAAATCAAGCGCATTTTTGAAGCCGTTACTCTCAACAAAATAAATACTCAACGTCACTCAATACACTTTTTTTGCCTGAACATATTCTCGAATTTTTAACGATATCAACGAATTACACCAAAATTCCACCCCTGTACATCGTTGATCCTTTATATATACGTCTGGCTTCATCATTAATGACATATAATTCAAACTTTCGCTCGGGGGGTCGAAATCTGTTTGTTTGCGTTATACAGCTGTAGATTCGTGCTGTTACGAGTCTAGCGCGTTCGGCTAGGCGAAAGAGAATGCGTAATAGAGCGGGTGGGCTGGACAAGGCCGCGGTTAACAGAGAATCGATTAACCTCTGCTACAGCGCAGAGACTCCGCGTTCGTTTGTTCAATCCGCGAGTGCGCGCGTCCGAGCAGTGATAATCGTCGGCGGACCATCAGGTAGTTCGGAGCTATATATACACGCACAAATTGAATGAGACATATACACATCGACACGAGACAGAGTTATTATGCATCATCGGGATTGCTTACGGAACATAATGATATCGAGTGTCAGGTGTACTCGCTGAATCTGAACTAGCGTTCCGTTTATTGGCCTAATTTTGTTATTATTATACTGTTTTTTTTTTGCGTTGTGCGCCAAGTATCGATCCAGCAGAAGTGGCAGCCGCAACGGCCATTTAGGAATTCGTCGGAAAACGGCTGGCGTTATTGCCGCTATTGCAGTTTTAATAAAAGTTCGCCCATACCGAGTGCGCAGGGCCGTAACAGCGGCGGTGGCGGCACTTAATCCATTGGAATTCGCGCAAACTATAATGGCTGGGCTACGCCGCTGCTGCATGGCTCGACGGAGTTAAGGTATTCCACTGTGCGCGCATATTGCTCTGTGTATATATCGCATCTGTCGAAACGCGGAAGTCTAGCTGATTGCTCGAAAATTGATTTTCCATCTGCACCTGGGCATTTAGCATTATATGTAGGTAGAATATGTATGTGTACATGCATGTATATATTATATTGCGAAGCGGATTGCTCTCGTCACTGCCAGCCAACAACCACAGGTGATGAAAGCGAACGTGACTGGTCGAGTTACTAACAGCGTATAAGACTATAAATCGGCGAACAAAGCTGCAGCGAAGCGATATATTGATTTTTTAATTAAAAAAATCTGAAATTCGAATGAAACTCATCCGATAAAATAAAATAAAACGAACAATTTTTCGGAAACCCGGGTTATCTCCGATATATACATGAAGTGTAAAATGATGACGTCGGTATAGAAAGAACCTGTTCAAATATTTGAATCCCATGTTTTGAAGTTCGCGTTTTCACATACAAAAACAAAGCTAAAATTCTATGAAATAAATCTCACCAGTTTCGTAAAACTCCTCATATATACTCATATTTATACAAATACAGCGAATTTTTCATCGCAATAAATCCCCTTTGTTTTTCAGCATCGCCTTCACTATCTATATTTGCTCGTAAATCCCGCGCGAGAGCCTTTTTTCGACGAGTGTGTGGTCAATGATTGAACGTCGATCGTTTTCATTAGACGCGTTTTTCAAACATCGCTCACATTGTTCTCGACAGTTTGCCCTTCACATTCACGTGCTCCAGTAGTATATAGCTGTTCGTCAAAGCAAGTCGGTTCAGCGTGAAATTCTCGCAGCTCATCCATTTGAACGTTTAAGGGACAATTATTTACGTTCATCCTATATATTGCGATTTTCTCTTTGCCGAGCTTTTTCCTGAATAAAAAATAATTTCGAACTCGCTCACTCGAAACAGTAGTACGAGGGAGCTCTTCGCTCGAATAGCGTATGAAGACTGTACGTGCATATATAGTCTCGAAGTAAGTAGGCCGTCTCCTTGATGCGAATAATCTGATTTCCATGTAAATTTAAAGACTCCCGGTGTCTCACGCGTACACGTACGGGATTATTCAATTCTCTCACGGCACCGAAATTTTTGGTACCTCTCTTGCTAGGCACTTCTATATTCATGAGGTCGTCGCAGAGGAGGAACACCCAGAGCGAAGAGAAGTTGTGTCGCCGTGCAGTCGTTCCGTGCGCGCTTTGTACATGTGCTCAGACAGGAGCATGTACATGCAAAATAGACAAAGTCATCGTATATGCATTTTTATAAAAAAAAATACGTAACTTTGACGTGATCATCAAACGTTTTGATTTTTGCTATACCACTCACGGGAAGAAGTTATATAATCCCGCGCGCTTCGCCTCCGTATATACATGGTAAATACTCGTCTCTCGGGTTTCGAAATTTAGAAACTCACTTCTCTCTCCCTATCTCGGCGGCTCTAACCGAGTTATACCTACGTAGGCTTTGCTCGCTTGCGCTTTCTTCGCGCTGAATCGAAGCGACGACTGCAGCGACGCGCGACACATACACATACAGTATACCCCGGGAACTGTATAGCAAAAGGGGTTAGCGACGCATAATGGAAATATTTATTCAAGAAATTTCCGACGTCGCTGCCATGCAGCCAGCTCCTGACGTCTTGGTGACCTACATTTTTAGCCCTTTCTTATACCCCTATACGCTTCTCTGTGTGTACATTGTACTTCAACTCCGTGACTCACGCTGCGCACGTGTACAAAGCGTATAATGCCATTTCGGCTTCGAGCGCACTCCTCTCGATCAGTCGGCGAACAAGATTTTGTAATTCCACGGAAAATCGAAATTCGAACGACGTCTTCGCAATGGCTTCTTCGAATTTCGCGACTCTTTCTCTTCGCGCTTATATATACACACACATACATATACATTCGCGACATACACATCGTATTAAGCCGGGCGTCGTTGTTTAAGTGAAAGAGGATAAGCCGTAGCAGTAGGAAATGGAATGACACAAGCGTGAAAGTGTATCCGGCTTATATATAGTCGAGCTGCTATACTGATATATGCTTCTTTTTTTCGCCGCGTCCGCTGCGCGCGATTGCAGCAGCTCCGAATTCATTAGACGACTCGGGCAAGCGGTGCAAATAATAAAGGGCCGAGTGTGCAGTAGCAGCGCAACGCATCGGGGAAGCTTTGATTTATACGCGCAATCACTGCAGCTCGGAAACAAGCGCCCGTTGAGTGGCCGCACCTGCGCGCGCTCTCGCTTCTGGTGGATCTTCTTTCCTTTTTTTTTTTTTTACTTTCTTTAATTTTCCATCTCGCCCGCGCCGCGGGCGCAGAGGTGCGGTAGTAGGGGAAAAGTAATTAAGCGAGGTATGAGCACTGAGCTGAGATTAAAGCGTATTAAAAAAGCCTTAAGATATCCGTGACTCGTAGTATAGCACTTACAGTAGAGAGGAAGCATTACGCGCCGATTCCGATGCGGAATCTTATTCGCGCGAGCTGCAGTATGTCTTTACTACTGTGCCGCCGAATTTTTATCCGAAGAATGCCAAGAGAGAGAGAGGGGCAAATTTCCAATTTTCCCGTGAGAAATACACGCTCGAACCGGCAGAGATAAGGGGCTGCTGCTGCACCGAGTATTTTGGGCATCTCTCGCGCGTTTTTCCCAAACTTTCAACGATTTCAAATTTTTTCCCCGAACAAGCAGTGCGATATACAATATTATACTCTCCCCTCTCTCTCTGCGCTCTCTGACACTCGTTCGAATTTCTCTCTCTCTCTCTTGCGGCTCCAGTTTTTCCTCCTTTATTTCTCAATTTTATACGTGGCCGGGATACGCGAGCAAAGTTTTCATTGCGCGAGCGCGACTTTCAAGACTCGCATTTTTACAAGCGCCCCCTCGATCGTTTCGCCCCTTTTCCTGCGTCAGCGCTTATAGTCTTGCTCGGCTCATTTATTACGAGCTCTTCTTCGAGAAATAGGCTGCCTGGATGAGCTCTACTTTCGTCTTTCCACGTACCATTATATGTGTGTGTGTATGTGTGTCTTACACATATACATTTCGCGGATTTGTTTTATATACAGTCGCTGGAGCGAAATGAGATGTGAGAGAAGAAATTGTCGAACTAATCCCGAATTACAACCTTGGCGCAGTGTGCTCTGCTGCGATAGTCCGATACGGCCGGTAGGTACAGCTCTTATACTCGTCCATCTATTATTTTCTATACGGCTCGAAGAGAGAGAGAGAGAGAGTTCGCTGAGGAGCTTTAGGTCGTCGAGCTTTTGCGCTCGTGTTCTCGATCAAATATTTATCGTTGCGGAGCCGGGGCTGCTGCTGCTGCTGCTGCTGCTAAAAGCTGATTCCCTCGGATCCAACGAGAGATGTTTTAGCGGCGCTGAAAGCTTTGAGATGATAAAGCTGCGGCAATTAGAGGAATTACTATTTTACGAATGCGTGCCCGGCTTTCATCTCTCTGTCTATATGGATGAATTATCGATCGTAGCCAAAGGTGCACTAGGTTCCGCTTATCGTTTCTCGCTCGCTATTGAATATATACAGACGCGTATTTTCCTCTTCGAAGAAACAAGAAACAAGACAGTTATATATGACCGCCAGAGAAAAGTAGTTTGAAAAGCACACGTAGAAATAAGCTCTCCGCCCCGCGCGTCGTCGTTTCCAAAGAGATGAAGGAAGACCGCCGCGATATAACACGGCAGTAGCGCGTAATATAACAATATTGGCAGCAGCAGCAGCAACAGCAGTATACGTGAGGAAATCGCTCCGCAACTTCAGTCACGATCTCACTCACGAGAGCCGTGTGCAGCGCGTAGTCTATACGCGTTTTCACTCTCGCGGCGCATAAAGCGGCTCGAGCAGTTCATTACTCCTGCGAGCTCTTACTCTTTGCCTCTCTTATTTCTCTCGCCGACTCTTCTTTCTTCGTGATAGCGGCGTGATGTTTTTCTCGAATTTTCAATTTTCCAGACACGCCATATTCACTTTGAGCGCCCGATCGTTTTGGCCGTGTGTGCGAAGGAAAATGAGCCGAGAAATGAGTTAGGGGAGAGTCCGATAGTACGGCCCATCCAGCGTTTCTGGCTGCCGCCAACAGATGGCTCCACCAAACCGCCCATATTAGTTGTATTTCAGCGAGTTAACAAACATACTCCGGGGCCGTTTGTTTTGATTAACTACTCCAAAAGTTCTGCCACTACCTCTGATTTTCGTTTTTTTCGTCGTGTCGAAAATTAATTTCGAGAGCTCGTCCCTTGTTTTGCAGGCAAGTTTATGTACTAATATGCGTATTATACGCCACTTTTCGAAAAAGCCGAAATTGCAACTATTTTCCCTATAACTAATTATTGGTTCGATATA
>UCQR01076341.1:566-12091 GCA_900474235.1 Cecidostiba semifascia | reverse complement strand
GTATTGAAGCATATGATCGTGCAATATTGACAGTCCATAGTTTGAGTGCCATTCAGAAATAGGTTATAATTGTGTGTTTGTTTACATCCATTCCATATAGACACATTTTATACATCATGAAGATCGAGGATTACGAGGACATAGTAAAAGTGATAAAAAATCATCGAGGGCTGACAAAGGACTGCGCCAGAAAATTGGTCGCAAAATATCCAAGGTATAATTTATTTTCTAAATAACATTTTTTTTTTAAACTTTAAATTTTAAAGATGTATATTATCACCGCAAATTCAAATATTCTTTTTATGCTGACTCTAAATATTTAATTTTTTTTGTGTCTTCAGTTTCCATCCATGCACATTATACAGTATTCTGACTAAGGAAATACAGTTTCGAATGAAAATAACTCATTCCCGAGTTTTTGGAAAGGATCGCAATTATTATACCAGGTGAGTTAAAATCCATAGCTCATTTATAAGAGCAACATTTTTATTATTATAAAACATGCAAGTAAATTAAAATTTTGTATTTTTCAGTTATCTAGAAGCTGTAGGAAGGAACGAACGAGCTGGAATACTTTTGAGGCTTGCAACACAACTTAGGACTTGTCCTGCATTGTTTGCTCGCAAAGTTTTAGAAGACTATTTGAAAATCCATGATACACACAATCGTAAGTATTCTTTTTCATTAAAAAATTTGCATACAGTCAAACATTTACTAACTTAACATTCACATTTTTGCTTATAGCTAATCGAAAAAACTTGAATAAGTTCCTGAAGGATACTTGTTTGATCAAAGATAGAAATCTTGCTTACGAAGTGTACATGTGTGTTTTGTATGATGATCAATATGGTCCAATTGCAAATGCAATCAGCGAGTGAGTATTGCAACTTTTCATATTAAAGAAAAAAAATTAAAATATAAAAGAGAGAACGAACTGATGTCCTTTTTCTATAAAATTTAAAAACAAAAATATTGGATCAGTAATTTTAATATTTGTTCTTGATTACAGCTGTGTTGGAATAGAGTATGAAGTGAAACTGGAGCAGTGCCTTAAGGAACGCAATATTCCATTTTACAATGAAGATCATCTGAGGTTGAAAGGATACGATAAAACACCAGACTGTAAATTGGAGGTTCCAATAGCTGTAAATGGTTTTGTTGTCAATTGGATAGAATCAAAAGCTCAGTTTGGCAACGAGGACACTCACAAGAAATACATCAAAGAGCAGTTCCTCAGTTATTGGAACAGATTTGGCCCTGGACTGGTCATCTACTGGTTTGGTTATCTGGATACCATAATCCAATCGAGAGAAACAAAATTCATCGTGATGGATCACTTCCCAGAGAATATCACGTACATGGACCCCACCTCTCTAATGACATCTTTAAAGTGATATGAATTATTATAGACTTCAATTTATGTATTTTTTTTTTAAAATAAAAATCAAGAAAAAAAGGAAAACTTGGAAAGTTTTCAATTCATCTCATCCTGCGCTCGCGTCCGTCATAACGACGAGAGGCGGACGCTCGGCAAAAAGTGACAGTGAGCAGATCCGCGGTGGCGTATTTCGCGAAACGAGTTCATCTAGTTTGGAGCCGTCGTCGTGGAGATCATCGGTGGCGGCCTTGCGAGGCATTATATGTCTGTTTATTTATAAAAAGAGTGGCGGCCCGCGCCGTATGCTGCCACTGCGATGTCGCATGCGCGCCGGACGCATCAGGCATAACAGTTTGAGGATACGCGGCATCATCAGCAGTAGTATATACCGCCGCGCAGCATCCGTATGGCTTTACGTGCTTCCGTCGATCGTTCGTGCTGACTGAAGCTTGTGCCGGATTTCGCTTGTTTGTTTGCTTTTTCGGGACGTGCAGTACTTTATATTTCATTTTCTTTTTTCAAGCTTTTTCCTTTTACTCTCTTTGTGTATGTATATATACATCAGTTCACCATTTAGTACCAACGATTCGCTGCGAGGTGCGTGTGATACAATTTACCACTTGTTGCATTTGTTAGTGTTAAATTCGCTGTGCGGTATTTTTATATTTATTGGGAATTTTTCGTTTGTTGAAATATTTTTTTTTTAACCGTATACGATATATTTTGATATTTATACTTTTTCTGAAATAAATTTGAATTAAAAAATTTATATCGCACGTGTATTTGTAAGAGATATTAAACGTAAACATACGATTGTAATTTCAAGTGCTTTAAATGATGATCACGTGAAACCAGTTAAAATAATAAAAAGAGAAATCGTCGTGAGTGGCATACACATTTTTCAGACTTAATCGTGGTAGATGCGCAGAAATTTTGTTCACCTAACGAATGTTTGACATTTTATATAGCGACTGAAGATAAACATTGTTGTATAAATCCATAAGTATTTTTTTTTCCTTGGCGCCACCTTTTCTCGTTGAGATTTATTTATAAAACTCTCGCGAAAATGCTATTTTATAGTTTCATTCTTTCTTTATAAACACAATAGCTTCGAGGAAAAGTATATACGCATATATTCTGTTCCACATTGTCGAGTTTAAGTTGATTAATTACTGCGCTGTGACAGTGAAAAAAGACGTGCGTTGTATAAATTTATTTAAGTGCACCGATAATTCGATTGTTCTCGTGGGTTTTTGAAAATATTTTGAAATTTTTCCGACGAAGGTGAAACCTTTTATAGAGTACGAAGGTGTAAGGCTAAAAATATTCAAAGTGACATATAGAGCAGTTATCGCACTTTTAAAAATTATATAAAAAAACATGCTCTTGCAATTAGCGACTGTACGCGGAAAAATGTGCAAACATTTGCTATATTCTACGTATAAATCTTATCAAGTGCGTATATTGCGACGTATTCAATATTCCGGGGACAATAAAATTTGAGAAAATAGAAGTTGTTTGTTTGGCTAATCCAATTTTTAGCTGTCCGTCAACGCAGATAATCTGATATTGAAGCCGGCCTCGCAGCAAAGTTTTGTAATTAAATTGTAATACGATATTTTTATATAAAAAATTGTGCGTTCGTCGGAAGTCCTAGCAATGTATCGTGGGCGTCCTTGGAATGATCGATATAGCGCATTTTTTTGTGTATATCAGTAGAGTATCGTGTATGCTTATACCACAAATTGAATTTTCGAAACTATATATATAGATGCAATGACATTTGAAGTTCCAACAACACACGTGGTCGGAATAATAAAATAGAGAAAGTCACGTACATACATACATACATTTCTAGTCGGCGTACGATTTAAATGGAATATATACGTATATACAAAGTAATTGAGAAATTCTATAATATATTATAAAATAATTCGAAAATATTAGACGTTCATTTTTCCGAGCGCATATCAGGCAGCTTAATAGAATAAAGCCGCGTGCGCGTGTGTCACCTGATCTAATTCATCGATTTTCGGTTACTCACTCTTCATTTCCCCCCGCACGTATTCATGAACACCCACTAAAAGACTTTATAGGATTTGTGCGCGGCGTGGCTATAAATAAACCAAACTTATTTATCGGCTTCCAAATTCCAAACATATACACATCATATACACGCCGCTCTCTCGCACTCGGAATTTTACAAAACAAAAAACTTTTCAATTTCCTTCCATATACATATACACACTTTCAGCGCAATATAATCATGAGCGATTTTACAAAATAAAAATCGAACTAAAAAAAGTCTGTCATCATTTTCAGATAAATAATAGAAGCTGCGACGACCTGAAGACAACTCCAATGTCAAGAAAATATCGCGGTACATTTCAATTGTTTACAGAGCGCGCGCGTGCGGCTCCGAATTACTCAATCTGCGCGTATACACCTTATAATAATTCTTGAGCTGGAGGGGAAGAGAAGACGCGCCTCCATCATCGCCGCCGGCACATTGGTATCTTTTACTCTCTGTCGTTGCACACGCACCGCTGATTCATTCGCGCGAGCCGATCTCCTGTGGACGTTATAGTCGCGCACCTAATATATATATACATCCATTATTCTATATTGTACTGTGTTCTTTTATCTCACGGCAAAGATCTGCATTTGAATTCTCGTTCAGACGTCGCCCTTGAGACTGAATTATGTGCTCTCGGAGTTTTGTGTGATGTTTTTCTTTTCGTTTTTTTTGCTTTGAGATAAAATATTGACGTTCCGCGGGTTGCAAGAGACCGATCGATCTGCCATCCAGAATGTCCAAGGAATCCGTCTTGAAAGCCGCACCGGTCATACCGGCGATTAAAATTCTGCCGCCGCAAATAGCCAAGTTGAAGAAAGAGGTATGACTATTTTCTCATTCGCAGTTATATTGTAGAGTTTTTACTTATAACTTCGTCTTTGGAAGCGGGTAATGAGAAAGCCATTAGTGCTGCAAAAAAATTGGAAAGTTTTTAGATATATACTATTATGGAGTCCGCGCGAGAACCCACTCATATATATTGTAATGATATACATTTTTCGCAATCCGCTTGTTTCATTGTAATCTTGCAACATAATATAAATTTTTAGCCACGACTTAGATAATTTATAAATACTGAAATAGTAATAAAAATAAATAAAACTAATAACGATTCCAGGAAGAGGAGGAAACGTGGATCTCGGGTGAAGAGCTCTATACCGAAGGCAGCAGCGACGAGGAAAATTGCCGATGCAAGTCTCGCTCGACGGACGTCTCAAAGGAGTCGTCCCTGTCATTAGTAGCGCGACCTCACCGATCGAAGGGTAAAACCGATAAAAAGCTGCCGCGAGCCATGCACTCTAGATCGACGTCTGCCGAGGATAGTGACAATACTCTGCATCAGTCGACTTCAAAGAGCCATCATTACTCTCCGAGAAGCATTACCTGCACCGGCGAGGAGGAGGAGGAGTATGTCGCCGATGATGAAATATCCTGGAAGGCCAATCGAGGTACCGGCGTCCTGCCCGCCTCTGCTTCTAAAGATCATCAGCTTTCCTGATTATATTTATAGATTAATATTTAAATAAATTATACTTATTTTTTCATCAATCGATTCGTTATTTCACTTTTGAAAAATTTCCTCTATCTTATACTCTCTATACTGCTTTCGATATAGATGATGAGCTTCAGTTGGAGGATGAAATTTTTGCTTTGCATGAATATCCGAAGATTTGTGAATCTATGGACAGTATCTTCCGGGACTTTATAGAAAAGTTAAATCATTTGGAGACCATTGAGAAAGAAAACTATTCCAGACAAAAAGAAAGCTTCAAAAATGACTTGAAGAGTAGCATGGGATTCTTTGATGCAGCAATTGATAAGCTGCAGTGCGAAATAGAGGTATATACCTGTAAATCAAAGAGACTAAAACTCACGTACTGCTGTTGTTAAAATCATTTCTATTTAGTGTATCAAACGAAAGACAAAACGAGTTCAATTAGAAAACCGCTTGAGATTGAATGAAATTACGAAAGGAGGACCAAAGTCGAAAAAGTTGGTGGATAATACTAAACAATTTCTCGAATTGTATGATCAAAAAACCGAATTGTCAGATTTAAAAGGTAAAACAATCAAAGGTTTCTCTCTTCAGAAGAAATACAATCTTGGTGATTAAAATATCAATTTTAGATCTGTATAGCGAAAGGTCGAAAGTTTCAGACAGATCCGAATCAATACAGTTATCTGAAGTTACTGAAGATCGCGTAAAATTACTAAGCGAGTCTACTATTTCAGATGGTGGGACAACGAATATCGATTCTAGGTCAAGTTCAAGTAACAATTGAATTTTATTCGAAATTATTTAAATGACACGATTGCTTTATTGATCTTATTCGATAACTTGTAAAACGTAGAACTATCACTTACTCTCACTTAAAAATACGAGGCATTTTCATAATTTACAATTTCATTTTTATACTTTGTAATGTGACGAGCATAAAAATCACGAAGTAACCGATCACTGAATAGTAGGTATTTTTTTATACCACTTTAATTACAATAGAAGGTAGAATGCTAAATCTAAAAATTACTCTTTAAATTTTATCTTTCTTCTTTTTATCGGAAATCGTGTACTTGTCGTAAGTTTTTGTTGGATCATATGGTTCCCACCGACTGGCAGGGAAGATATGCTTGTTCCTTTCATACCATGACCTATAATGATACAAATTATTCAAAATCTTTATTAAATTAAAAAAAAAAATTTGCAAGTTAATGACTAACCTTAGTAATACTTTGCCTGCATGGGATTCTTCAGTCTCAATTGATGCATCAGACATCATACGAATATCATCGTGTACATCGAATGTAAAAAGTGGTCCACTTTTTCCTCTTGCCTTAGCAAAGTAAAATGAATGGATTTTTCATACATTTCTTGACTATCTTATGGAGAACTTTATCAATTTATAATGTCTCTATCAGCTTACCTTGGTTACAATGAAATCATAGAATGTGTAATGATGTGGAAGAATTAGGTCCTCTTTGACATACATTAGTTGATCTGCCATTACAGTTTTCAATTCACTGAATTCCTTTCTTAAGACTTCTAGACATCGTTGTAGAAGTTGATAAATGGAGTTACCTGCCAACAGTACGAACTAATGCCAATGAATACAATCATATTCATGTTCACAGATAAAAAAGGTGAGGGGAAAAGCAAAAAATTGTACATAATAATAATAATCAAATCTTTACCTTTCTTCATGATTACACTTCGCCTGTGTCCAGATCCATCCCAATAACTGAAAGTGATTTCGATTTCCTCTTCTTTGAGTGCATTTTGTTTCTGGGCCCACTCTTGTCTTAGTTCTTCTCGTAGCCTATTCTCCTCTTCCTCTCTTTCTCGATCTGGCAGAAAACTAGTATCAACATCTGGATTTTTCTTAATCTTTTTGATAACTGGTTCAGAATGTTCACTTGTCTTTGATACGCTAGATTTTTCAGATTTAGCATCCGAGTCTTCATCAGAAATATCTCCTTCTTCTTCTTCATCTAAGTTGAAAGACAAGGCTTGTATTTGTTTCTTCTGTTTTGATTTTTCAGCTTGTTTAGCAGCCAGTGCTCTTTCCTTCTCTTGTTCCTTTTCTTTTTCTTTCTGTGCAAGTTTTCTCTCTCGTTCCTTGACAATATTTTCTTGTTTCGCTTTCATTTCATCAAGCGTAACCAAACCAATGGTCGAAGTTTTGAGCTGTTGTTCAACGGCATTGTAGTGGGTAGCAAACTTGTTCTCAATGTTATGTATTTTTAAATCGCTTTCTATTTTTTTCTTCCTCAGCTCAATTTCTTGCTGAGCTATTTCTCGCTTCTTCATAAGTTGCATTGCTCTACCAGCTTCGCTGGCAGCTCCTTTATAATGAGCCATGATTACGTATTTGTTATTTGTTGTTCCCTTGTACACTGCGAGTGAACAAAAATTAAATTATATTAGACAAAATTATGTTCAGTTAAATAGTAAGTTTTTAGATTATTAATAACTCAATATTCTAACCTCAATATCAACGTAGGTACACTTATCCCCGAACGCCCCAAAAAGAAACTTTTTTTTCTTCCTTAAAATAGATTATCGATTCAAAGATATGTATCTTACAATCATTCTAATTTAACTGTAGTTTTTCTTCATTTTAATAATGTTTAAACATTATTACAAGCAGATATGAATGTGATATCATATATTGTGTTGTGCTTTGTGATCGTATTATATATATTGTGCAGTGTTGTCACCGATTTTACTATAGATTGACGTCTTTACGAACGCGAATTGGCGACGCGAAGCGGGATCTTTGAACGAGAATAAAAATGCTGTCTCATTTACGAAATTACTTATTAGACGTAAATAAAATACAGATTTTTTAGGCAGAGCTTCGCAGATAACCGTCTAACTCTTATCTTATGTAATATTATACTCAAAAATAAACTTGACCTAATAGTAAAACTCGAAGCTTAAATTTTTGCTTAAACTTTCGCTTGATTGCGTGAAAATCGTCGTGAAAATTGACCGTATAATCAAGCACGAAAAAACTACGACCATATTACCTGTATATTATATATGAGTATAATATAATATACCTTTGTATAAAGCTTGTACCTAACCCATATGTACATACATATATACTTAGGCACGGAGTGGAGTATGATAGACGCCGCGAGTCGAATCCGTAGCAGACAAAGGTTTTAGTAGGTACCTATATATACATACTTATATGTACGTTTCACCGACACCGACAGGTTCATTCCAGTATTAGGTAGAGAGTGATACATGCAAGATCGGTGCGATACAGCGGTGGCTACTACTAGAACCTAATATACGCCTTATTTCGTCTGAGAGTCCATCATATACACTGCGCACTCTGATATACTTTATTGCCAGTCTTCTTGAACATTTTGAAAAATCGACGATCTAAGACACACGGTAAGTAAAAACTCTGACCAAAAAGTTAGATTTCTGCGTTCGCAGCTGCATACCATCGTTTGCGTTTCGTTTCCAGATAACGAAGATGCCTCACTTTCGTATAGGAAAGTTCAACTTCTACACCGGCCAAAACATGTATGGTCTGGATCGAGGTGTACTTTCGGATGCAGACGATAGAGCCATGAGAAACTATGACCACACGTTGTACCAATCGCTTGTCAACATCTTTAGCGAGCACTGCCATAAAAGCAGTGACCAAATCAAGGAATTTCTTCATGGCCTCAAGCATGACGACGATCAGAAATCCATAATTAAGCCGATCCTGGAGCAGGAACCTGTCCTCAGTAGGCACTTTTCCATCGAAGAGCTAGGAAAACTCTCTCTCCTGTGGATCGCGGTCTTGTGCTCTTACAAGAAGTCGGCCGAGCTGTTGGTGCGCTCCGGTGCCGACGTTAACGAGCTCTTCGGATCTCATAATCCTCAGCTGATCGACCACAAATGGACCGTTCTGCACATGCTGCTGCGAATGAATCCCTTCCTAAAGAACAATCGACTCATCCGTATTGTAATAAATCACGGCGCCAACTTGCAAGCTCAAGACTACAAGGGACGAACTGCCCTGCACTACGAGGCGATGCTTGGCCGATTCCGGATGACGAAAATGTTGCTTGAAAGAGGAGCCAACGTCAATGTCGCTGACAATGATGGCAGGACATCACTGCTCATGGCAGCCGGAACTATGAATGCCGGCAAACTGGTGCCGTTGATGATAAAATACGGAGCCGATGTCTTCGCCAAAGATACTTCTTTCGGCTACAGCGCCTTGCACATGCTGACATTTAACTTGGTGGAACAAGCTGCCGCGGCCGACCTGGCTAGAACCTTGATCGAGAAAGGTGTCTCAATCGACGTCAAAGATTGTTCGTGGGAGTACCAGCCGATACAGCTGGCCGCCTTCCTGGGAAATGCTAAATTGGTAAGTATATGAATTATTGTATAAAATACCTTTTTATATATTTTTTTGATTTATATAATTTGATTTTCCGTTGTGTTGTTTCTTTTCTAGGCGGAGACTTTTTTGGATCATGGCGCAAATGTTAACGTGCAAACAAAATATGGCGAATCTTTGGCGTACCTTGCAGCCAGATACGATAAACCAGCAGTGCTGAAAATATTTCTCGAACATGGCGTGGACATTGCATTGAAAACGTTGAATGGTTATACCGCGTTGCATGGCGCCTGCCAAAGTGATGAGCCACTGGAGGAGGTCATTAGGCTACTTCTGTCCGCCGGCGCGGATTTGCTCGTCGAGGATTACGACGGCAACACACCACTCGCTATCATGGATCTCGAAGATAATATGGAAAATTCAAGCGTCAGGCTGATCATTAAGATGCTGGCGCTAAAAAAAGTTTGCCAGCCGTTGATCGAATTGAAGGACGAAAAGATCATCGAGAGCTATCTGAATTCGAGGATTTATTATCGAGACTGTATCGAAGAGATCGAAAGGATGAAATTTACGAGGTTCATCGAGACCTGCACGTTTTTCGATTTCCTCACGAAAAATCAATGTCAGATTGCCGCACTCATGCATAATCCTGAATTCGAGACCAAGTTCAGGCTCTACAATGTCTATGAATTTCCCATCTATGCCGCAGACATACTCGAAGCTTTCGAGCTCGCGCAACACCACTACCTCTCTATGCTAGAACAGGAGAACGTGATCAACGAGGCCTTTTATCATGTTTTGCCGTATGTAGTTGTGAGGAGGGTGGTACGTTATATATTTAACGACTGTTGCAGCAAGAATGGTACAATATTAAAATATTAAAGGATTAACATATTATGTCTATATAACTTGAATTTTATTTTCATTTTTTCGTTACACATACATGCACCGCATATTTCGTTGTACACCTTGGATCTATCTCGTAATAAAGGTTTGGCAAGCGTTTCTCTTGTCTCGATTTTACTTACTCTGTTCCTATAAATTATGCTCCAAATGCACCCTCTTCAATAATTTCCACTTCTTATTAAGTAGCTCAAATACTGTGGTAAAACGCCTTGGGGTGGGGTAACTTAGATATTAGTAAGAATCTCTAATTACAAATAAATATATTCAAAATATCTACTTCCTCCCAACTGGAAAACTGCGACAATTGCAGGAAAAATCGGAAAGTGAAAAGATACGCAAAAATTACGTTTATTTTTGCGAAATTCATTATATAGTATAATGTGTTTTATACATATGCACAGTTTTGAAACAAAAAACAATATTTCCTACTGAATTTGTTAGCTACATATGAAATTCATTGCAAAATAGCCATATCTCCGTAAAAGAACAGGTGAAAATCAAGATCATTATTAAAGCGCTTGATGCCTGATGGCGTGTAAAGATTTATCTCTAATTTTACTAAATATTTTGTCAGCAGTAATCGCAGCAGTTACAGCAAAACCTGCAATCGCAACATGACCAGCCACCACAGAAGGCTCAACTTTTTCTCTTGCATAGGAATCTCAATTCTTCTGTCAACAGTGACTTCCGGTTCGACTGCTGCAACTAAAAATCCACAACTACAGCGACCTATAAACAGCAAGTTCACCAACTAGCTGAAGAAATCCTGCAAAAATTGAAAGCGAAACTTTGATTGATATAGAGGAGTGTTGACAGATATTTATTCAGGGGCAGAAATAAGAGGAACAGCGGAAGTGGCGGAGATAGATATGAGACAGCAGCAGTAATTAGCAGCCAGAAATCAGATATTATATATAGGAGTGCAGGCGTCGGAACCGCAATCTCGGGCACCGCCCTAGTAGGAATGGGAAGTGTGATAAAAGTGTTACAAATAAGTGTAATTTTATAATGATGAAAACGTAAGTTTTTGTCGTAGTTGGAACATTATATATAATACTTACATCAGACATTTTAAACAAGTCTGACACATTGTTTGAACAGCTCTGTCAAACTTTCGTATAACGTATGTACGGGCTAAAAATTGAGAATTTGTAAAAAGTGTGAGTATAAGTGTGACCTAAAAGTGTAACTAAAGTATTTTAAAACTGTTCTAAATACCGTATAAAATTACAATTTTTTGGGACAAAAAGTGTTATAAAATTGTATGAAAGCGTTAAGAAAGCGTTACGTAGAGTATAACAACACTAATTAC
>UCQR01076336.1:11652-23289 GCA_900474235.1 Cecidostiba semifascia | reverse complement strand
TGTGTGTAGGCGCCGCGCCGCCGTTTGCCCGCGTAATTTGTGGAACGGAGAATGCGAGGAAAGGTGCTGCCGAGAGAGAAGCATTTTCGAGTGCAGTGACTTTTTTTTACTGTGCTGAGACATTGCGATGACATAGAACAATCTTTGGAATCAATCGATTTTTTTTTTTGCAGCAATTATAATCTTTTTAATCGATATTATATCGTTGATTAATCTTGCGGAAACATTAAAACTTTGACCGTTATCTACTTTGATAATGTTTTTAAATAATTATTCTTGTATAAAAAGGCGACTCGACACGCCTACTCATTGTTTCAAGTGTATAAGAAAAAGTAGAGAAAAACAGTAAAGCCTTATTCTGTACATACATAAGGATATCGCATTTATGTAACATAACTTTTTTATCGTTACGCAAAGAAAAGTAAGAAAAAAGAAACAAATGTACAAAATTAATAGAGGTGATAATGAAGTAACGCCAGTCGTATTTCCAGATGTTCGAGCGAGTTTTTATTATAAATATAAGGTATAAGATGGTAAGAGCAGATTGTAAATATACCTCGCATGAGTTACAAATCACGGCATACAACAGGGTTCTCTCGCTCGCTCTCTTTCCCTCGAGCTCATCAGATATTCCGTGCGTTGTTGTCCGTTGCGAAGAACGAGTTTATACATGTATACGCGCGGCGTGTGTAACACGATGCACACGTACGCAATGTGTAATTGGCAGTCGTTGAACTCGATATACACATCATATTTTTTCAAAGAACATGTGTGGACGTTATTTTATAATTAATATTTTTTGTTTTTTTTCTTATTCACTGAGCCGCATACTCAGCGCAATCGCTTTTGCTTTTCTTCACTGTTAACCTACAACTTACTTGAGCTTCTTAATACATACGTAATAATAATCTTTAATACAACTTATTCTCACCCTCGATGCTTGCTTGCTTACTTATTTATTTCTGCTTCGATTGTTGCGCGCGTATGAGCGTAGTATAATAATGATCTTATCAGAGATGATAACGTAATTTTTTTTCTCTCGCGCTAATACGAAAAATTCTTGGCATCTCGAGGAAAAAATCATTGACAATTATATGTGAGTACTGCTTTCTGCGTATAATTCGTATTAGTGGTATAGTCGTACGTGATCGTGTATATTCATTAGAAACTTTGTCAACGGTTATCAAATTTCATGTAAAATTCATCATGCATGTATCATTACTATTCTATTAATTCGAGATTTTCGAGGGACAAAATATACAATGTACAACAACTTTTTTCCTCAGGACTCTTCGGCTGATCTTCGGATACTGTAAAATACACGTGTAAAATTATACTCGTAAATAAAAAAGAAGCGATACACTGCGATAAACGCCTATCTCAGTCAGAATACTCGCGAACCTTAAAATAATATTGCGACTCGATGAAAAAAGATCCTGAGTCTGAACAAAGTAACGCGTTTTACAAATAGAACGTCCCCGTCACTAAACGCGGAGCGTCCATGCTTTTGTGACCAGTGGTTATAACCAATCGCAAATTGGTTTTACTCAAATAAATGCCTTCGCTGTTAACTCCTTAAACTTTGTTAAATCCTCTCTCACGAGACACATACTCTTACTGGCACGTTAACTCTTGCAAATTACTCAAATGGTTATCATTACAGGTATATAAAACTGCGGACTGTTATACACATGCATCAATTTTCAGAGCACAGAACGTATTTTTGAAAATTTTTTGAGCGTTTTTTAAAAAAGGAGACTGTTAAAAATTCCGTTGTATATAACAATAATTATTCAAGTAAAGTGCAACGATAAAAGTGTCGGTAAACAGTAGTCCAGTATTCTTTGCTTAAGATCACTACACACATACAAAAAATGACATTCACACTCTTGTTTATACTTGTGCTTGCGTTCGCAGAACAGACTTTAGAGCACCCACAGTTCATTATTATTTTTTTTTCTTAGCACGTCGATCTCCACTCGTACGTTGCACTACCAACAGCGATAACAAGGTAAAGTTTGGTACTACTCCAGAGTGCACAAAACCAGAGATAGATATAACAGACGATAGGTGGTTTTCTCAACAGAATACATCCATGTCACAATTGCATTCTTGAATTCTTTGAATCTTCTTAGTACCTTCTAGGAGCTTGGGACTAGAACTGTGGAAGCAAACAAAAATTCAATAATTATTTTCAAATCACACAAGCAATCTTGATGAGAGTTCATCTTGCACTTACCCTCTTCAAAAACTCTTCGGCACATGTGCGAGCTCTAGCGTTCATTGACAGTTTCATTTCACTGATTTCTCTATCAATCTCCTCCATAAAATGAATAACAAAGTCCACGATTTTATGTTTATACATTTGCTCCGTGTGGATGTTTGTGATCAGGAAGCTAATGTCATAACCCTGGAGAATGAAAAATAGTGTCAAGAGCAGAAAAATGCAGTGATTTTCAAACATGAGTCATTCCTTTCACTTCTTGCAGTATCTCTCAATAATGCACACCACAGTTAGAGATGAGTCATTGACATAAGACCAAGTTATTCATAAAGTGATCAATCAAAAATGTTTGATTATAAACTAATGAACAGTGTGCATACCGGTATAGGCTTCCTCCTCAAGATCATGAAGTTTTCTGCTCGCATCATCATGAATCTGGTGAACTTGTGACACAGGATTCTCTCCAAATCGTCTACTTGTTTCACAGCTATGCTTATTCTCATGCTATTTATACTAGACTCGATCAGGACCTTCTCGTTGGCATTCCTACTTATCAGTATCGGCGTCAGGAGTAGCTCTTTGCTCGCCTGCACTTCCACCTCTGGCTTGTTATGTTTCTCCACAATTTGTGACGAAAAGTTTTCCAGACACATTGCAGCAGTCAGTGTGCGCCTCACTGCTGTGAGATAAGGCTTTAGAGAGCTCGACTGCAAAAAGAAAAAAACACTCTGTCAGCAAAGGAACTTCGAAATCGGAGCGAGCTCGCATTTTATCTCAAAACACCGTCCGTTATACACATCCTAAAATACTTCGTCCAGTAGTAACTTGACAACGCATCGCAGCGCTTGTTTATACTGATATGATAACACGAAGCATCTCAACTCCCGATATCCCGTACTCAAAACGCCTCAAAATTTCCTCCATATCCCTCGGGAAACTCCAAAACTCATAAAATCTCGAGTCCTGACGTTATATATATTGAAAGACTCCTAACCTCACCTCTCGTGCACACATCCCGTAGTCCTTCACACTTTATATAGATATAAGATTGGTGTAGGTATCCCCTCGCAACTCACCATGTTCGCAGCGCGAAATCTCCGGGCGACCGGCACCTCCTCGAGAATCTCTTCTCTATAGTCTCCGCTGTTCTCACGGCTACTCCTCGGAGCAGTTATATATCAGTCTCACCGACGGCGAAGCTCAGGTGCGCGCAGGAAGTGACACATCACGTTCGCAGCAGCACTACTGCAGCATATATCGCAGGGGCTGGGTCGTCACTCGCCCGATTCGGCTTTCCCTCGATTCCAGCGCGCGAGAGAGAAAAAACGAGGAGAGGAGGAGAAGCAAACGCGCCCGGTTTTTGCGGCGACGCATGCGCTCTTGGCTGATCGTTTGAGACAAATATATGTATAGGTAATGTGTGTGTGGAGAGGAGTTCAAAAGTCGAGGGTTTTTTTCGCTGATGTGAGGAGATGCGAGATAAACAAAGTTTGTTTTCGATAATAGATTTTCTTTATTATGGCCTACAATGCGTGTAAATACTTGGTTGATTCGGTACACGTGTATGTATATAAAAGCTTATAATAAATTAGACGCTGTTCATCACAATGTTCTTGTTAAAGACTAAACAATCGTAACTTGTAAAATTATACTATAGAGTATAGGTATATATGTATGGGCTAATGATGATCAATAATACGTGAAAAATTATAAATAGTGATTGTCGATGTGGATGCATGATTTGCGGTTTATAATTCACAATTGCGAAATCGATCGAGACTGAATTTCAGCTCTCTTTTAGTAAAGTATTACAAAAGAATGTAACAAAACAAAGACAGTCTTATACACATAGAATAACTGCAGAGAGTATAGAATGTTTGGCACTGATGGGGTATATAGGTATCCCAAAATGCGTCAGTGATGATTTTGTTAGTTCGTTGTACACAGACAATTTCATTAAACTAATAAATACACATTCATTATTTTAAAGAAAACAGTTTTAGGCACTGACGGTGGTTGATAAAAATGTCTTGCCGTATACAACAAGGCAAATGATCACATGTCATGATTATAATTGACACAAGTTTGATATTTTCTTGTGACCTAATATTACTTATATATATGAATATACAACTTTACATAGAGGACATACATGTAATTTTATTCGTTGAATCGTTCATAAATGTAAAAAGTGAATGTGATGTCAGTTACATAAAATTAAAATATGTATAAATATTAAAAGCATTGGATGTGCACACATGGATTGTAAGCGTTAATTTTTAATGAATCTAAAAAATTTCAAACGCGTGTGCAAATCAATGACCTCCTGAACAATTGAAATTCCCCAAAGAGGCTTTTCAAAAATTGTCTAGTATATACACCTACTAGACTGGCACTTCAATTCTTACAATTTATTTGAATAATCATTGGTATTTAATTTCTTTTACCGCTTTGAGTAATGTTTATTCAAACAGACTTTAAAATCCAAAAACAGAATGACAACATCCCTGTATTTGCTTAGATATGTAAAAGTCGTATCTAAAATGCTTGGCTTCATTGTACATTATTCGATGTGATTAATATCACTAAGCTATAAAATTAATAAAAACTCTTTGTCTCGGAAGCTATATTACTAAAAAATCTGGATTTAAATTTAACAAATATTTTATAAGTATAAAATTGTTTGTGAAAATGTAAAATCTACATTCATTTCTCAAAAAATTTGTGCGATTGACTTTTTGATAAACCAATCCAGATCTTATGTATTTTGTAGAAAAGTTTGTACACATATTGCTGTATAATTTCAATGTATCTTGAGTTTTGTGCAATAAGTTCTAGATCCAACTGTAACTTTTTGCACAAAACTCATACAATTTTAACGCAAATACTGCAACGAATTTGTTCAAGTAGATCTAATTTCCATTTCATTGCAGTAATCATAGATTGGAACTTCTGGTGGAGGTGGAGGCTCACGTGGCAAGCAGCTTCGAGTTATGGCAACAGCAAGAAGAGTAACAGTGGAAGCTGCGGCAACATGCCAAGAAAACGTGAGTGCAATTTTCTCCAAACTCAGAGGCTCAGTGCGATACACTCGGACCATGTGTGCAATCCACTCTCCATGCAGCAGAGTTGTGGCTCCTCTCAACAATTTAACCTCGGGCCACACCAACTCCAGCGTCACAGCTATACTAGTCATCCACACAATGGCAGCAAGGATCAGATTGACTACAGGGCTTTCGCTCAAGCTGGCCCAAACAAAAAGAAATCCTTCAATGAAGAAGCTTTGTGCCAGAGCCATTTTTGACAAGCCATCACTGATGTTCCGAGGAAAATAAAAATGCAGAACATCTACCAGACCAGAGAAAGCAAAGAACAGGTAAATAGTAGCATGCACTACTTTGGGTGAGACTATTCCTGAGTTTGGTAGGCCACCAGTCAATGTTCCAGCTAATCCAATGGCTGTTGCTATCAGTTTCAGGCATCCCTCGATCGGATGGCTGCTTAGCATCTCCAGACATGTCTTGCGGAAGCGGAGTATTAGGCCCAACTTTGGACTCTCCCTGTGTTGGCGTGGCTTTGGGCGGACATGCCATAGTCTTGCATACTCACAACACCATTTCAGTCCGAATACATAGAAAATGCAGCCAGTCAAAAGGTAGGGCAAGTGATTTTCTCCTCCAGCCATCTTGGTGTCTGAAATATTTATACATTTAAATATAATTAAATTGCATCAAATCTATTACTACTGCCACAATTAGTTTTACTAACTTATGCTATAATCATTTCAGGCATCTTTTATTTTTATACGTATTTAGTAACTATAATCGAATAATTATTTGCCGTATAACTCAACGAGAGTCAAATCTACACTGTAGGTTAAAATAAACAGATGCACCAGAAGAAAAAAAGGCACTATAAATAGCCTTGATATAATTCCGAAATATGACTAATAAGGCAAACACTCAACCCACCCATAGAAACCGAATGGAACGTACCAAGCGCTAAAAGATTAACCACCGAAAACACACTCTACTCACTTGCTGCATAGGCTGGCCGCAGGCATAACTCGACGACAAATTAAATGCAAGAGATGCCAAGCCGAGATTCCGTCGTGCGAACAAATTACATTGTCCTCGAAAAGCAAACACGCGCTTCCGCTGCCCAACTATGCAGCCGCCCCCGCTATACATATAAAGGGAAACATAACCTGTTCTGCGTTCTGCCTAGCGACCAGCGACGCATTTGCATTCGGATGTCCAAGCACCTCTAGCGATAGCTTTGCGAAGCTGCGAAGCGTATAATAAAGCAGACGACAAAACGGATCACGAGACCAAAGCAGAAACTAAAGCTTTCGTATTTTTTAAAAGTTTATTGTAATTAGTTAATACAATATCAGAAATAATGTCTGGTATGCAATAAAAGTGCATTTTCCAGCTTGATAGTGGACAAGGTTGAACTTGCCAACACATACCACCTGACCTTTTTATTATACGCGCTTCAAGCGCAGTGGTGGCGCTGCCAAGCGGGACTTGGACACCCGAATAATCTAGTCGGTAAAGTAGACAAGTACTTATTGACATTGTCATTTTTCACGGCAGATGGTACTGCGTGTTTGTGAATGGGACAGTGGGTGCATTGTGTCTTTGATGCGCTTTTCGATTTGATAACGAACAGGTGGAGATGCAGTTATCGGGTATGGCTTTGAGCTTCTTTAAATTTAGCTACTGTAAAGCATTTTATTAAACTGTTCTTCATTCAAGATAGCAAAATAGCAATTTCCAAAAAAAAAAAAAATTTTTAAACTTTGTCACTCCTCTTGCAAATAATCTTGTAAACAATCTCTCTCACCTGACACCAAAAACGTGTCACCCAGCAGCACTTGCCCATTATACATATACATTTTCATTCATTACTCGACACTTTCTTTTCACTCTAAGCAGTGAAAAAAAGGCGCATCGTATCCGAAAAAAAAGAACGAACGAGAGAAAGACTCCGTGAAGAAGTTCAAAAGCCGGCGAGCGAGTCGGATTGGCCTGTGCTTCTCCTCCACCTGCCGCGCCATTGGCTCCGCTCTTTCTCTCTTCCATATATATATACACTATATCCCACGAGCGTTCCGCTCCAAGAGCTTCTCTATAGCGGGAGAGAGTAAGCAGCAGCAGCAGCAGCAGCATTCATTCACGGCTCGCGATGCTGAGCGCATGAGACACGACGACCGCTCCGCGCTCACACGGCCAAGTTTACGCGCGCGCGCGCGACCGTGCGTTTGTGTATTATTATATTTCGCTATTCGTCTATGTATATCGTTGGGATTTTTTGAAATTTAAAAAAAAAAATGTGATTTTTTCGTCGAACAAGTTTTTCTCTTTTTGTTTTGGTTTATTTTGCTTGTTGGATTTCATTTGTGATTGGTGACTGGAGAGCGAGAAGACTCGTTGGATTAGTGATATACAGCGATTTGCTTTCTCCTTGTTAGATGCAGTGTTTTATTGAATTTTTGGTGATTCAGGATCTCTTCATTGGTGCGAGACGCGGCAATGCGGATATAATTTATGGTGAGCGTTAGACTATTAAGTTTCATCGTCTCGTAATAGTAATAATGTACAATATAAGCTTCCGAGAATAGTGTACTATAGCTGTTAAAGACATTCCGAGGACCGGTTAAAATTCATTATCGTCGCAAAGTGTTCTAAATAGTAGTCGTACAAATTTATCGTTGGCTGAGCGAACCAGTTACATATGCGTAAATACAGCTATATACAGTTCAACCTTATCGAGGACTAGTTTAAACAGTTATATACCTTTAACTAATCGTCATCGCAGTCACATAAACGCACTTCAAGTAATGTACAGTATAAAATATAGTCACAATGATAAAGTTTTCAAAACATGATCCAAGCCATAATATCCTTTTCAACAAAAGCGCCGCTGTACATAATCCAGAAACAAACGAGTTCGCAACACAAGCTCAGCCGCGCATGCACATTATACACATTCACCGGAAACCGATAAACTTTCCAGCTCCTCAACTCCACTTAGCGAAACGCGCAAAACCATCCGCACAACTATACGCTGCAGTGCTCTCCTCTCGGTGTAATCGAGTTTACCTCGTCCGCGTATACACCTCAAAATCGCATTATACCCGTACACGCGCTTCCCGCAAAAATTTAACTCATCCCCGACTGCTGCTGCTGCTGCTGCTTTCATCGCCGCAAAAAGAGTCTCTCTCTCTCTCTCTCGCGGTCTATCTCATAATTTCGCGCGGAATATACTTTTCCGTTGGCTGCTGCAGCGGCGCATTTTTGCTACCTACGCCTGCAGCTCTCGTCTAACGAGCAAAAAGAGCGAGACTCTCTCGACGAGTGTGTATAGGGAAAAAGCGGCTCGTTGATAGTCCCCCGCGCGCGTGAGATGCGCCGAGAAGTTAACGTTTCGAGGGTAGGAATCGTAAAGTTCGCTGGAATAGGCTGTCGACGAGTGAAATTCTTCAGCGGAGAGGAGGTTTCTTTTTTTTTTCAACGGGATGTTGTGTGTCTCGGGCTGTTGAGTGCAGCGTTGAGGATTAATTGTTGTTGTCGACGGGAAGAGAGAGAGATATGAGAGAGGGCATATGTTGCGGATTGTTTTGAAGTGTCATGTCTGTTTTATTGGCTAGTTTTGTATGGATGGTTTCAAAATTGTATTTTTTATAACTATCAGGCTGATATTTCGGTCATTTGACAGGTATAGAAAACTTAGGACTATATATTAGGATAATGATAGTATGAGGAGTTTATAGCTGTTATCCCTTCAAACATACTTTTGACGAAAAACCCGACAAGACACCTCCGTATATCATAATATACGTTCGACTTTCAATTGTATACGGTGTACCTATACATACCAATAAGCCGATCGACATATATAGTTATAATTCCGTATATATTGACAACGACGGCTGCAGCGCGCAACATTTTCCAACACGACACACAGAGCGAGCCGCGGTAAATTTATGTTTCGCCAATAATATAGCCGAACTAAATTTTCGACCTGAGATAGACGTCGGCGATATCAATGACCTGCAAATGAATTTGCCTAATTGGGTATAGCGTTACGCTACGTAGCCCCCATAAATCATTATGATTTTTTCAGGGCTGTCACTACATCAAGACCCACGATTTATATGCCCTGCATTGCTAAATAAAAGCCGCTGCGGTATTACGATATATAATACACTGGAACAATTAACCTACAAAGATATGTAATTATGTTATTAATACATAAGTTTTCTTTTTCTCGAGACCAAAAGTTAAACAAAGCTTTTTGTTGTCACCCAAGTATTCTGGTGTCTCTTGATTGTCGAGCGAAACGGAAAATCGAAAAAAATTGTTAATGATATGTTGGAATTTAGAAACCTATAATTATAGCGTCATTATTGCAGTTAGTAAAAGAAAGCAGTATACAAAGGCTCAGGCATATTATAAATACACAGGAACGTCATCATCAGATCACAAAGAAAATCAATCTGACTCACAGCTCACCTGTGCGCTGCACGAAATATCACTCGGGTACACAATGCTACCGCATATATTCCCTTTTACGTTATATAGATATACACATATATATGTATGTATACCCCCGGAAATCTGCACCCGCCGCTTTGATTGACGATCGAGAACCGAGATCTATCTCGCCGGCGTTGCTGCGCAGTGAAAGTATATACACGTTTACCTCCTGTACACTATACACACACGCGTGCGTCGAGTGCGTTTTATAATGCAATGTATCTATCGATCGAGTCCCGCTGATATATGATATTAAAATGACGAAATTGTAGATGCTGGCGGACTGTTTTTCTCGCGAGACCTGTTGTACCTTGTATTCTATCTCTCTCTCTCTCTTTTTTTTTCGTTCATATCGTCCATGTAAAACTCTGCGAAATTTATCGGTTTCTTAAGTAGGTCGTTTGCGCGTGATTTTTTTTTTTGCTTCTTCTATGATGGCGCTGGGATTAGATCGTCACACATTTCGTGTACTCCTGTGCAGTATATATGTATATATAGAGGTATTCGCTTCTATATATGTATATATGGTATAATTTTTTGCTTGTTATATTGGTTCAGCGTTAACTAGGACTCTCTGTTACGTCTCTTTAATTACGGCGAGTATATAGGCTGGCTTTTAAAAGGTGATTTTATAACTCGATGTTTTCACTTAATTTAGTTTTTACGAACGCGCGCGCGCGCTCGAGATTTATGCATTCCTTTAATGACGAAATACTTACTTACCGTACGGCTGAAGAACTTTTTTTCTTGTCGCCGTTGCACTAACGTAACTGAATATAGTCGGTGTACTTTTTTGCCGAGGGAATTACGGTGAAATGCAAATTTATCATTGCGTAAAATTATGCGAACGATTATTTTAAAACAATGCGAAATGTCATAAATAAAATCGTAAACAGTATTGCGTAACACGAGATGAAAAGTACCGAGAAATCTCAAAACCATAAAGCATATAATCGAAATACACGCACTTTGATAAATTATACCGTCAGACCTTCGGTATTCGAGTATCATAAAGTTTCTCAATTCCTTCGAAGAAACAATATTTACATTATACACCAAGAAAAAATCATCGGCTCTCTCCCATATACACTCGAAAATGACTTTTCCAGATGATTTATAAATCTCGCGCTCGCGAAAACATCGCGCGACTATGTCTCTTTTCTCGAAATTCTCCATCAGAGCTGGGACTATGCAAAAAAAAGGGCGCAGAGGAAGGAAAGGAGCAAACAATGAAAAATAAACGACGGGAGGTCTACAATTTTTGCAATTCAAGTCGCCGTGTTATTACGTGCACGAAGGAGCATAAGCCACTCTCTCTCCCTGTGCCTTCTTAATGTTCCGCTGAATTTTAAGCAGGCACATAAGTGTATATACGTGCGCTCAGCAGCCTGCGTGTGTATATATGCATGTATATACATGTGTCTCCTCTCTTGTCTCTTGTCATTTATCTAATGAATGTTATTACCGGGGAATTTCTTTATTTATTATATTTCGCCAGGGCGAAGTGTGTGTGTGTGTGTGTGTGTGTAAAAATTTATGGTGACGCTGCTGTGCTGTGGAAGGGGATCATATTGGAAATTGCGCCGGAATAATTACGCGGCGCGCGCGCATAATAATTCGAAAACGGCTGCTCTCTGCTTTATGAAGTTCGAGTTTTATTCATAAGTTTCTCGTTGTTTATATAATAACGAGCGGGTTATTTATTGTCGTAAGTGGATCGTCTAGACTAATGTCGTTCTCTCGTTAAAGTAAAAAAAGGAAAACTGGATTTTGTACAAGCGAGACGAAGTATAGCAAATTGTGATTACACTCTGGTTTCGTATTATCTCTGCAGAATTTTTTTTCTGTAATTATATTTTTGAGTATAAT
>UCQR01076277.1:1142-19029 GCA_900474235.1 Cecidostiba semifascia | reverse complement strand
AGTTAGCGCGAGGCATTTTGCAATCAGGGGAAGTAATGCGCTGATCACTATCGAGAAGAGCATTTCGCGCGTTTTTTATTATTCAAAATTCAAAGTCCGAAAGCAGCTCGCGATTGCTCCAAATTTCGTTGAATGAATGAAAATTGAGAGCTGGCGCGAAAAGCACTCAAGAGAGGGCCAAAATCAACAGTAAAGAGCTTTTTGAAGCTGCGGATTCTCGAACATTCTTCCCACAGTCTTGCTGCCCAGCACATAAATATCGTAGTTTTTGATTTGGAAAATTCAGTCGAATCGATCTCGAACAAGATTTAAAATATCCAGACGGTTTTATTCAATCATAAACGAATGCATTTATCTCGACGCTGAAAGATGTATTAAGCAGTGTCTGGGTTCGATTGCATGGCTGCGGACTGCAAATGCGATATTTAAATTTGCAAGTCGAGTGATTTTTCTCTAATTTTTTTTTCAATAATTCAGCTGAATTTTTCATCTCGCGTGATTGTTTCATCAGTTAGCACGCTGGCAAATCACTTAGTCTGATTAAACTCGACTTTGTTTAGTTTCTGCTAGTAAGTTTTGTATTTTTAGAAGATATTATTTAAAAGATATTTAAAAGAATCAAGAACTCAACTATTAACGCGACAAGGCGTCTGGATTTTACCAATTACTCGATTCATCAGCAAGCATTATAAAATGAAAGAACACGAGGGAATCTATTGTTTTTACAACAGACTAGCGCCGCTTCGTCTGGAACAAAGAAAAATAGAAGAAATGCTCTCTATCCGCGTGAAATTTTGAACAAAAGAGTAGTCAATCCTGCGTACATTCGCCTTTGCGAAAAAAAATGTGTAACGTACACGCAGTGAATCGATAAGACACCGGCGTCCCAGACGACCTTCGAGGGACTCGTATTCTTCTCTGAAAAGGGCAAAGGACTAAAGACCGAGAGGACGCAAGTACGTAACCTTGTAAAGCCAAAGCGCAATAAACCACCTCCATCAAAGCGATCGCGCTTATCTCACACCGCGCGTCCATTTTTATATACAGCTCTCCTATTTTTCTCCAAGAAAAGCGATCCGATGAATAATTTCTAAAGATTCTAAAAAATAAATATAGTCTGGGCATATTAAATTTACAAAGCTTAATATCGCGATTGAATTCCAAGTAGCGAAAAATAGTTGGAAACTATAATAGATTTTCGAGATGAGTTTTGACGAGTCTACAACATATAAATATCGGCAGAATTATAACCGAGTCAGTATGCGAGAATTATAAGATCGTCGCATTCCATAGTCGCTCAATAATTCCGTGCTTTTTGACAAAAGCTACGAACGCGACAGACGCTGAATAACTCATAGGGTCTCGAGAACGCGCAGAAAGTCTCGTGTATTGATTAGATTTCACGAGATATACTTCAATCGTGACCCAGTATAAAATCGCTGCCCCGTAAAATATATACACACTCACACACACACACACACACACAGACAGACACACAGACCACGAAGTTTAAGCAGTCTCGCCGAAAGTCTCTCGTCCCTTCCTCGAAGCGTTTTATTTTCGCGCCCCCAATGAGAGAAGGGTTCGCTCTCGGTCGTTGAACGCATCAGCGCCGACGATATAATGATCGAGCCGTCGTCCACCCTCTTGCGGTTATACTTCTCCTCTCTCTCTCTCTCTCTCTCTACTTTATTTCTCCCGGACAATTTTCCAACTTTTTTTTTCCTGCGCAAACTGTCGTGTGTTCTTCCATACACCCACACACATACAGGTACACCTCGAACGGGATAAATAAGAGTAGCATACAAGGATGCACACACTTTCTCATATGTGGCTGCAAGTTTTTGCCCATTAGCATGTCTGAGCGAGTTGAATCGCTGCAAGCGACCGCGACCTGCAGGTGGAATCGTCACTGGATTCCCCCAACTTATTATTGCAACTGCATAGCTAACTCTTGAACTACCTAGCTCTCGTAACTATTATACGATGCTTATTAGTGGTATAACCGCTGCAACTTACTTCTTTCGTACTTTTCCCTTTTGCGCTTTCCCTCTTCCTACATCTACCCTAATCGGTTGGCGACAACAACAGCAACAACAAAAACTTTGTATACGCGTTTGATACCCAATCCTATAACAATGTATAGACAAAAGTTGCTATATTCGACGAAGGGATTATGTTTTGCAAAAAAAAAAAAAACGTTTTACTACAGTAGAAGAGGATGAAGAAAAACCGTTTATCCTTGTATGGCATAAAGCTAATGAGAATAAGCCGGCGAAGCGAACTTTCACTAACGAAAATTCATGGTTTTCTGAAAGGCCGCGATGGAATGAAAAAAAAACAAGAAGCTTGAAGAATGAGGTGGCTCGCGTCTAGCGCAATCGAGAATGTTCAGAATGAAAAGAACGTTAACGCGACGATCACACATTCCTTCGAGTTTGTTGCAAAATTTCAGATGTGGCGCTGGATTTTTTTTTTCCCTCTTTTCTCTCCATCTAGCCTTTCGAACTCTACTCCTAACAGCTTTTCTATAGTATATAGCGTTATCCTAGTTATAACTCTTTTAAATGTATATATACGTATATGATTAATATAACTGCTGTCAAGCAATTATTACGCAGGATTTCCCAGAAGGAAAATAATTTAACGACGCATATTTCCTGCATTAAAAACAGCCTCGAAAAGTGACTTCAGTCAAAGAACCATATAAAAATCCATGAAAAAAAAAAATCCTTCAACTCCTCGCAGCATCTACATAACCCTTCAAAAGAAAAAATTGAGCATCAAGCAAAACGGCGCCAGTTTAAATATCTTTCCCGCAACATCGGCGTGTCGTTCGTCGACAGTAAAAAAAAAAAAACTGTCGCAATACTCTATCGAGTCAACATAGAGAAGAGAGACTCGCTTACGCGTTAGAATTTCGTGGTTGTGGCTGCAAGCAGCTATAGAGCATGCGGTATACACACACACATACATACATACACACACAGGGGGGGGATCTGGGTCGCGGTCTTGGAAGCGCATGTGCAGCAGCAGCTCGCGCTTATACACAGCGACAGAAACATCACATCAACAGCAGCAGCAGCAGCAGCAGCAGCATAGCGTCGATCGGTTGTTACGTTGCAGCTCGTTTTCCTCGACGTTCTTGGCTATACGCTGTCTCTAAGGCTGCGGGTTCGACGACTCGCTTAGGCCTTCGAGCTTGTTTGTTTCAGCGCGCACATAACGCCTCTGTGTATATGTGCGTGTCTATGTGTGTATATACGCAAATCCTAAGCTCTCGCAGCACAACTCTTTTCCTCTCATAATCGCGCGCGAGTTGCGTCACACCCGCACATACCAAGCTCCTATATACACCGAGAGAAGAATATATCTTATGATTTTCTCGCGATGGAAAATCGCGCCGCGAACTATGCATATGGATGTGGTCGGATGAGCGCGAAGGAGAGAATGCGTATATTATATAGTGCCCCGATGAAAACGGGAACAACGGATAGAGCGAGCTGCATACACTGCGGATAAATAACTGCAGCTCTCGCACACGCGTATTATTAATAGCGAGTATAGAGATTCTGCAGCGCGTCGCCGTTTATGGTTATCTGCGAATACATATATACCCAGCACCTCGCGATGCAATGACTCTGCGCTGAGGCATGTAATGAAAAACACTTGTGTGCGCGAAAATTCGAGAAGTAAAAGTAAATGCTTGTGTGTAAGAATGGAGATTCTTGCGTACAGTTATATTTCGATGCGTCGCACGAGAATTTTGCTGTGGTGTGTAAATCGGCTGCAGAAACAATGTTTCGTATAAACCTCATCGAACAATGCTCAATTATGAATCGAATATCATTTACTACTAGGCGCGAATTTAGATTCCGGAGAGCGCACGCGAGAAAAGTAGAAATAGTCGGTTATGGTCAGCCGCCAAAAGAAAAATTGAATTTCAAATCCGTGTATATTTCAAGCTTTAAAAATCCCAAGCGCAGGTGCATCAGCAACAGCAGTTAATTCAAATTCAGCGGTTTTCTTACACACACATCTCTCTCTCTCTCTCTCTCTCTCTTTCTAGTAGAGCCCATAAAAAAATTTTCCGCTCCCAGAATTCTCCCCAGCAACAGCAGATTCCTCCCTTCTCCCATCACGACATCAGTTGCGACTATACATAACATTCCTCCTAAACCGTATACAAACACACAGCTTACAATATAGCTCAATATCTAATTAACAGAATCTAAATCCGCGTAAATACTCGCGGACGGTGAGAAATCGCGTTGATAAAACGCGATAAATAGATTGCGCTTTCCGCTATCGCGCGACTATAGCTTATATATACTATATGCCGCTGCATGCAATGCCCGACACGCACTGTGTCAAGGCCCCCGGCGCGCGAGCGTGCTAATGCTAATAGACTCGCCACTTGCAGTTACAACCGCCGCGCTCGTATATACATACACACACTCACATAGACACACGTATAAAACGATGCTGCATTTGCGTATATATACTTCGGAGTGTAATCTCCGTGACGCGCTGCTGCACGACCCAATTCGTGTCTTCCTATACATTATACTGCGCGATACTGTACACATCGAAAGATGATGTTGTATTATCCCGGTCCTAAGAGAAGCTCGATCGTCTTTGTCAAGCGAAGTGTATTATACAGCAGACTTTCCTTTTCCTTCAGATGCGCGCACGCGGACCGCATCAGCGCGCGTGGGCCGCACGTAATCTCTTTCGGAACGGTTCGCGTAATCGAGTCCGCCATATAGTGGTCGTCGTCGTCGTCGTTGCGTCAAGACTTCCGCGAGTATATAGTGTGTATGTGTGTGTATGGGATTGCCAAACGAGGAATCGTCGAGTCGAGTGTCCCAATCGGTTAAAATTTTCGAGACGACGACGGCGGTGGGCATGAATATGCGCGAGAGCAAGCGCGAAAATTGATCGCCTAGACCGGCCCTCATCAATAACCCACAGGCAAAAAGTCAAAATAATCCCGCGGAGAGCGCCGGTGAATCATTGATCGGGACGTGTCTAGCCTTTTGCCCTGGATTTTTCAGTCTATATGGAGAACGTCGCTCTCTGCATAGAGCAGCTGAGAAAATTGGATCTTGTGTGCAGTAGTGCGATTCCGATGATGTTGAAAGAATGATCGGGATTTTACGTGCAGCCGATAATTTATTATAGCGTATAGTCATTAGACTATACTGAATCGTATATATACTATCTCACGAGAGGTGATTCTCGCTAAACGCAGCTTAATGTGTCAATTAACCGGAATATAGTTAAGCCGCGCGCCTGCCGTATAATGAGCCGTCGTGTCGGTATATACAATAACCCTTCCGCACAAAGAGCCGTGAAGTAGACGAAGAAGGGATATATATGTGTGCAGCGCGCAAACAAGAAGAAGAAGAAGAAGAAGACTCGATGTAAAAAAAAAAGATAAACATCGCGCACACCGGGTAACTACCGATTTCCGGGCAAAAGTCCTCTCTCACTCTCTGGGAATCAAGAGCATATATATACATATACATAGGTAGAGTAACAGCGACGAAGACGACGCATAAATAAAAGTGAGCGACGAGCTGGCTTCCTGCGCGCATTCAATTTTACGCTGGCGCTCGCGCGACGAGCTCTCCTTTTAAGCCGACGAGCCACCGCCCGACTGTACTCTTTTTTTTTTCTACTCCTTTTCCGCCACGAGAGATACGCATCGCGAGTATAATAGTGTATAAAGTTTGTCTATACACCTTTTAATACATGTGAGCGAGCATGTTGAGAGTACATAATTTGATCGAAAAGTCGATTACGAAACGATCGCGAGAACTTCGCAAGAAATCGGTATCGATGCTCTACCTTATCGACTGATAATTCTTTTTTTCCGGTTATTAACGCGGAAAAAGCGCAGCTTTGTTATTCCGAAGAACAAACACGCTTTTTTCCCCGAGAATTATAACTCGATTAGCGCGATACACGATCTTTTTTCCTGCCTACACTCTATAGAAGAACAAAAAAAGCGCGTAATATTAAACTATTACAGATCTAAATATAACCTTGTCTATATACAAGTATACCAGCATATAAAGAATAAACGACTCGATCGGCATATAGAATTAAACAGCAACCAAACGCGCAACGCGCTTTCCGGGAACGCGATTCACGGCGTAGATTTCACTATATACACATATATATATATAGCATAGCCGCCAATCTCGAGCGGAAATGCACGAAGCGAGGATCGGCGGCCTCGGGCCGCGCGCATTCCCACAGGAATAATGAGCGCGCGCGAGTCGACCTTGGACGGCGTGAGCAGCTTTTCCTCTCTCGCTGTATATATATAGGCTTTTACAACTGACCGAGCTCCCTTCAAGCTATACTGTACATACATATAGTTAACAACGCAAGAAAAAGGGCTATAGAGTATAAACTAATTAATAGAGCACGACTCTGCCGATTTCTGCATACACTGCCGTGACTTCCTGCACGCGCGCAATCTTACCGAATTTCATTCCGTGTCTCTCCGTGATGTATAATATAGGTACTACCGCTCTCTCTCTCTCTCTCTCTCTCTCTCTCTCTCTCTCTCTCTCTCTCTCTCTCTCTCTCTCTCTCTCTCTCTCTCTCTCTCTCGAGCAGGTATATACACATAGACATCAGAGAGCGCTATACAGAGAGACAGGACTCACAGGTTAGCCTCGGCCCACATTGCCATAACACTTTCACTGACGTAACACTCGCGCTCGCGCGGGCTCTCAACTGTTGCGTTAGCGTGTAACGACGCCACGTTCTGCCACTATATACACGTCTCCCGCCCTACCTCCGGCGTGTGTCCTCTATCGCGCGTGCAAAACTTCTCGATTGCGAGCGAGCGCGCGCGCGACAGAGCCTTCCTCACCTCTCTTGGCTAACTATCTAATATAGTATATACGCAGCTACTCTCACCTGTCCCGTGTATACCAATTTCTTCTTCTTCTTCTTCTTCATTTATTCCATCTATATAGAATCGGTATTATGTACGTTTTATTGTAAGAAGAAGGTGTAATCACCTCCGAAGAAAAATACACCAGAGCTTTCGGCACCTAATTTTATGGGTTTGTCCCAGAAGTACGTAAGCGCCACTCCGATGTCAAACAAACAAACAACCGTAATATATATTCCGAAGGTCTCTCTAGTCATCATCTCGTCAGCAAAACATCGTCAAAAGGTTAAACCCTGTACCCCCTTCGCGAAATAATCCGGCTTTTCCGCGACTCTATATATCGCTCGCGCACAGTCCCACAATATTCCTTTCTCTCGTCTATAAAGCGCGAGCAGCAAAAGAGAGAGGGAGAGAGAGAGAGAGAGAGAGAGAAGTCGGCATAGAGCGCTGAAAAACGTTCTCACGGAAAAACATCGCGGCTGCAAGATCTTCGCTGCTGCTGCCGCCGCGCCTTTGGCGCACACGTGGGAATTACGTTATAGCGGCAAACACACAACAGTATTATAAGAGAGAGAGAGAGAGAGAGAGAAACCAAGTTTGTGCATGTATATATATATGTGTGTGTGAGCTCCGTCCTTCGCTTATAATTGCCTCATATCGGCCCGCGGCTATGCACACCTTAGCTACTCTTCCTTTATTTCTTCATTGCTAAGTAGTAGTGGAGCTTATTAGCCGGTGAGTTTTTCTATTCATTTAGCCGGAGTTTTTCTCTCGTCTTTCCTTCTTGTTTTGCGCAACGATTAGAAACACACTTCTTTCTTCGTTTTCAGTTCTGTCACGTATATATACACTATACACACGACATCAAGCGACAGTAAATCCAAAAGACAATGAGATATAGCTAAAGTGATATGTTTGTCTCCTTTTTGACTGTGAGCTATACAGGACTTTTGCTACACATACCTATAGCAGGTGAATCAGATGTGTTTAAAAGGCTTTCACTCTCGTTCGAGACTGTCGAAAGTATATATATACACTACCTCTGTTCGTCGAACCGAGTATAGTATATACACCTATACATAAGTGCGCGCACAGGTAGCAGAGAGAGTGAGAGCGCAGCAGCCGCAGCAGCAGCAGCATCAGCCCTGACCCGATTGCAGAAAATGTCAACACTATGGTCCCCTTAGCACTTCTCTCTCTCTCTCTCTCTCTTTCTCGTCTTCCATCAGCTGCACTGCACGTATACTGATACATCATATTATACACGTACGCAATCGCGCTCGCTGTATCCAATTGATTTTTCGCGAGACAGTCTTTTTTTTTTTACTTCTGATACTATAATACTCTCCGCTCGCGAGTTCTTTCTGCACGTATATAGTGTTCTTTCATATGCACATAAAATACGCGTCCGGAGAACGAAAAGGCTTGTCGTACACACTCTGACATTGCGTTGTATGTAGCAGCCCGTTTTGGCCAAGCTAGAATCGCTCTCTCTCGCTATACAGCTATACAAGAGTTGCAACACACGAGGACTCTCCTCTTGTTTTGACGGTATATAGTCGTTGCTGCGCGTCCTAAATTGAACGGCATGCGCCGAATAAGGCGATGCGCGCGACACACAGGCTGCTTTTTTTCCGTGTGGAAGAGACCTTTGCAACGATGACTGTATCTTTTGTACCTATATACTCTCCGCGATTTCGTTATATACGCGAGCGGTATTTACAGGTATATACAACGAACGCGATGAGATGACAAACATATGCGTTGATGAGAGAGATGATATAATAATTTATGCAGCGATGGAATATTCTGGGAATTTCACCTTAAATTCGGGATTTTCACAAGAGGCTCACCGATGGATAGTCATGGGATATTTCGTAGCACCGGTTGAATAAGACACTCGAGAGGACCTTGAGGACTTCCTAGACAAACATCATATCAGAGTGCCGATATGCTGCTGCTTACGGAACACATCAATAAGCGTAGTTTCTTTTTCGATATTGATATATTGATTTTGTTGAGCTCGGAACGCAATTATAGCATGATTAAATAAACATTCGAGCTCGCGGAGAAGCGTCTGGTTAGATATTTATTCCAGAGGCGACTGATCCGACGTTCCAGATTCTCCCTATATAATATAGTTACACGGAAAAAAAATGGTTAATTAATTTAACAAAGCGCTTGGTAAAATACGCACCAACATATATTTTTGGTTAATATTACCAAGTACTTGGTAAGCGTAATAAAAATCTTGGTAAGTTAACTAGTTTCTTGGTAATATTTACCAAGTTGTTGGTAATATTAACCAAAAATATAGTTGGTGCGTATTTTACCAAGCGCTTTGTTGAATTAACCAACCATTTTTTTTTCGTGTACACACTCGAATACCGTGGGTGTGCTCGAGGTAGGCCTAAGATAAAGATACAGAGAAGGCTGGCCGCAAGTCAAGTCCAGTGTCGAGATGAAGCTATACATACTCTTTTTTCCAAGAAACATTATAATTAACAGCACCGAAACACAATTACATATATTCAAACGCAAATCTCGTCCTAATAATCCCAACAACAGCAGTAGCAGCCAGTAGTACACAAGAATGCAGAAAGCATCCCGAGAGTCGTTATATAAATAAAGATGAGCGCGTAATTTAGCAAGCATAAAATTAGCGGTAGATTCTTACGAAAAAGCCGCTGGGAGAGGCTGCAACACAGCAGAAGTATATAGCTCTAAGCGCGTTCTCCTTCGGGGAGAGCTGATGTGCACGGCGAGTAATGCGCGCGCGAGAGAGCGCCCGATCTATTTTCGCGAGCCAAGGGAATTTATGCGTTCGGGGAGGGTCAAGGGAACGCGAGCGGTTTGCAGACTAGGAACAAGTGCATCGCCGCGCTGCAAGCCGTATGGCTATATTATAAATATACACACATATGTACAGAGTTTTTGTATACAATAACGGCGCTACTGCAGCTGCGGTATTATATATGTATATACGTAACGAGCTAGCTGATGCTATACTTAATATGCATTTTCCACGACACGATTATTAGTCATCCTCGTGTGGATCATGTTTATAAGTATAGCCGAGATTGTTATTATTAATCGCGGCTGAGGAGGTACAATGGAATTGAATTTACGACTGAATTATTGCCTGGGAGTATATTACAATAATGTATAATATAATGTATATGTATAGGCGAAGGAAATTTGCTCATTGTAATGAGCGGCAATTAAGTGAAAAGGAATCCGATAAAAAGAGAGCTAAACCAGGTCGCGCATATAGATACATACCCAGAAAGAGAGAGAGAGAGGAAAAAAAGGGAGATTTTCCCGCGAGAACACGCGAGTGAAAAGTGCGAAGAGCACTTTTGCTGAAAACCATTTGGGGAAATTGATTTAATAGGCTCTCTCGCGGCCGATTATGTTGAACACGCGAGTGTATATGTATACATCATGTGCCAAAGAGGAAGAGAGAGAGAGAGAGAAGAAGTTCCGCGGCGTGGCCACGGCGAAAGTGATTCGCCGTATATACACACGCACACACACATAGACAGCGTTCATCTTATATAGTTATGTTTCCGCAGGAGTGAGCCGCACGCGATGTATCTATCCCTCGCGATTTTTCTTCAAATCAACGCTCTAATAAACCACGCCATCCGCTCTGCGATCTTCTTTTTTTTTTTATCTCAATTACCGGCGCGACGAGAAGACGTGTTTTCGAAAATGGCACACAGTTTATATTGCACAGATGATAATCTCGATCCATTACACTTTTTGATGATCGTTTTTCTTTCGTTCTAAGCATCGCAGTGTGAAATTTTACGATGAAAGTAAAAGATGCATTCGTATATACATCACATAATAATATAGCGTTTACAAAGGAGTGCGAGCTTTTTTCTCCCCTGCACAGGAGAGTTCTTTCTAGGATAACTGGCTGCGAGGTGTTGTGACTGCTAATGGACTATCTTATGCATTCATGAATAAGCGGCTATAACTGCGCGCATAATACTCGTACACATATACAAATCACACACGCAGCCACGGCGCGAGCATCAGAACGAAAATCGCGCCGCGCTACAATGAGATAAATTATGTTTCGTTTGTCTATATATACAGCGACAGAGACGACTCGCGCGGATACAATAACATTTCAATTTGCCATTATTATCGGGGTCCGCAATAAGCGGGACAAGAGAGCTAAAAAGGCACATAAGTGACGGTTGCGTAAGAAAAGTCCCGCGCCGCGCGCGCGCGCGCGTGCACACACAGAGAAAAGCGAGACACTGGCATTTCCTGCAGAAGCCGACACAAGGTCCGCGCTGAATGTGCTAGAGCGAGTGTATTATAGCTCTCTCGTAACGATGGTCATCGTAAGCCTTATCGCTTAGCAATGCGGTCGAGATTAAAAGCAGCGCGCGAGCTCGGCTGGCCTAGAAAAGGTCGTTAGCACCGCGTCGCCGCCGCCGCGCGACACGACGACGCTGCAGCTATTATATAGTCTGCTACGCTGCATTTATATACACGCTCGGCGTCTCTTCTATACAATGACGAGTGCGATTCTCGGTTGCACATGTGTGAACAAAATCGCTACTGCTGCTGCTGATGTACCCCCACTATATTCAAGCGAATTCCTAGCGTTTTGAAAAGTAATAGTAGTAGTCGCGTAGTTGGAATTACGAGTGCATTGTGCAGTTGTATATAGGGGAGGAATTGGGACAGCCAAATTTAAACACGAATAGTGCAGTTGGCTTGCGTGTTTTTCAAGTGCAAGAGACACGACGATTGGTCTAGAGCGATTGCACTGCCAACGCGGATGTCTATTCGCGATCGGACAGACTGATGGAGCGTTGAAGTCGACGGGCCTTGGCCGCTTTCCCTTTCGTTGCGATCCCGCGCGGTTGACGTGCGGCTACATACGAACACTGCTGTACTGCTTCGTGGTATTGAAATTTGCAAAGTGCTTTTACCACTGTCGATTGGGTCGGTTTCTTTTTTATCTTTGGCTGATGACTTGAGCTTTATATTCCTAGTTTACCGACGGTGGCTATGGTATGAACAGATTGACGACCTAGTTTACCGACGATATTCTGCTTTATCGACAATTTCAGCGTATGTTTTTACGAAAGGTTACTGATTTACCGACGGCTAATGCCAGTTGATTCGTTATTAGCATCAGATTCAGTGCGTCAATAAAATAATCATTCACATACCTTTACTCTGTTCCGGCTGAATGCTCTCCGTTTTGATTTCTGCCCTCGATGCGTAAGAGATCGGCGTCGAGGATGTTTGCGTCGAAGGTGTCGCTAATTTTTCTGTAGTTAGAAAAATGACAACATAGATTAGAAGATTTTTTTGGCCAGCATGCCAATAAGCGAGTTCTTACTTTTACATTAATCGACTGTTTCTCTTTTGTAAAATTATTTCCAATGCAATCTTTACAAATTCATCTACTCTCGTTACATACATCATCCTTCAATTTCAATAATTGTCCCTAATATTCAACATAACAAAAAAGTTTATTTTCTCAATTTAACTGTCTCTATAGTCTCTCTTTACAAGTCCAAAACACTATTAATGTCCATCATCAATCCGATAATCCTTCATAGTAAGCATCGTACCTGCGAGTAGGGGATTCGCTGCGGCGATATTGTACCTCTGCCTCCTGCAGGAGTTCCCCGAGGAAGTGGTAGTGGACGTAGGTTGGCTGGCTTCGGCCAAATCGGCCTGTAGTTCCCTGAGAAACGTGTCGAGGGTGTCGAATGGCTCGTCCGAGCCGTTGCCGCTGCCGTTGGCGCCGTTCACGACATTGACTCCGTTGACACCGTTGACGGCGTTAACAGCCGCGGCCATAGACTCGGCTGAACTCTGGTCGGCCGAGACGACGCTCGTCGCCGCCGGGGCGCCCACCAACGCATTCAACTCCATCGTCGAAAACTCGACGGACTGTCCGGTGCTGCTTTCCTGGAACGTTTCATAGATCGACATCATTACACACGCAATATCTTTCATTATTATATCGATATACAACTGTTGGAATTTATACGCAGATTTTATGAGATTGGCGACTACGCGACAAGAATATTGTTTGTGCGTGTATATATTATAGTTTAAATTTTATATCTCTTACCCTTGGGCTCTCTCTCTCTCTCTCTCTCTCTCTACATTACACAGACATAGATAGACACGAGTTCGAACCTACTATACACGATGCAAAAAAGATTGCGAGCTATACGCAACGTCGATCTGTCAAGTACAGAAAGATTAGCGTTATTGTTTTTCGTGATAATAAACGACTGCTGCAGCGCTCTGCGGCATTAAAATAGTTTACGCAATAACTATACGCCGCTGAGGTAATAAAATTAGCTTCTTCTCTTAGTGCGTTTTAGTCGTAAAGTCCCGCGCGAGCAGCCTTGAGCCTTTGACTGTATAAAACCAAAGTGCAGAAGAAGAAGAAGAAGAAGAAGAAGAGGAGAGAAAAAAAAAACTAAATAAATGAATAAAAGTATGAGCTCTTGGAGGCCGCGAAAGAAGAATGGAACGTACGAACCTGAAGGCACTGAGTGAGATCGACCATTTTGCCGTCATTGTCAGGGCACCAGAGCAGCTCGTCGTCTATGAAGGGCATGGTCGACTCCTCCTTGGGCACGAGGGTGGAGGTCAGCGTGAGGGTCTGCGATATGGGGACCGGCATCGGGAGCCGTAGCCTGCGGCGGGGCTGTTCTAGCCACCCCCGCGCCAGCTAACATCCAAAAGCACCACTGAGCCAGGCCCGGCCCCTGACCCCTTCTTCTTCTTCTTCGGCGCCCTTCTACTTCTTCTTCTTCTGCGTCTGTCGTTCCTCTCAGCGCAGATGTTTCCCTTTGAGTCGATCGCGAGCTCCGAATTCCTGAAAAATAAAATCTAAAATGTAACATCGTCTTGTATAATCGTATTAGAAGACGAGATCATCATCATCATCATCGACACATCGGCGGAGGATAGGAAAGCTTCGAACGTTTTCCACGAAAGTGAAAAGAGACGCCGGTCGCCGCGCGCGAGTGAAAGCTTTCTTTCTAGCGTAGCTTCTTTCACTTCCTGTGCGCGTAACCCGCTGCTCGATGCATTTCTAGCTGCTGCTGCTGCTGCAGCAGCGCGCGCGCCTGGGCTTTACGTAATCGGACGCGGAGAGCGCCCGAGAAAGAAAGTTTTCTCGCTGCAGCCGAGCGAGTATACATAGCGAGCTAGCCGAGGAAGGTTAACATCCTCTTCTTCCTCCTCCTACTCTGCTGCTGTTGCAGCTCCCTCCCTGGTATACCTCCGTGTTATCCATATAGTGTACTGCTGCTGCTGCTGCGACTTTGCGATTCCATTATATGCGCTTTTTGCGATAATACACATTTGTAGCGGTATGTCAATATAATGAATGGCTTTCAGTCGTCTATATAATACGTGCGTGTGAGAGAAAAGTCGCCTTGTTTGTGTGTTGCGTTACGCAACCGCTGCTCTTTTCTCTATACACGTCAATTATTATGATCTGTTTTATAGCTTGTATACGGGGAGAAAATTTGAATTTGGCGCGCTCGGAGAGACGAAAACCCAAGCCGCGCGCTGTAGTGTCAAGATGGCCGAAGTCGAGGACAGCTCGTCCGGAGACAGTACGGACGTCTACAGCGAGAAATTCGACTCTATCAAGACTCTGTACTCGGAGAAGGTGCGCGTGCCGGTGCCCGAGGCGCCGATCTTCGACAACCTCAGCAAGTTCGAGTCCGTCGTGCTCAAGGGCCAGGTTATCAAGGTGTGTATAGTAACGACAACTGACTTTTTTCTTCCCCTCACTGTCATTCCTGCCATTCAACGTCTATATACTTTACACGAACCTTACAAATTTTCAAGAGAATTCCTCAACTTTTCACACACAAAGAGACACTCCTCTCACTCTGTGCATACCGTTTGCTGACAAACACAGTCCGCATCGCCTCCGCCACTGATATCCTTCTCTCCTAATAATTTCAGCCCAGCGAAAAGGAGTCGAAAAGAAAGAACAAGGAAGCCGAGACGACGAGAAGGTTTCTCCCGCATCAAGGTAAATCGCAACACATCGGCGTCTACCTGCACGCGCGACATTGTCGCTCCCGAGATATATAAGTGAGGTTATAGGGGTCGGCGGAGGAGCCGAGGCCGTGAGCAGACTGTGGCTCTGTGCGATGTGTATAACTATATATACTCGGCGGCCGGCGCGCACGTGCGTTTGTTTGTGCGACCTCGCGGCCGAGCGCGACCGCCGCTAGATGTCAGCAGCGCTGCGCCGTATTCAGTCTATATAGTTCGAATTATTGTCCTGCGTATAGAGAGAGACTTGTTGTTTTGTCGCAGTTTCGCGAATTGAAATTAAGGCAGACTAGGAAGTGATTTTTATATGCGCGGCACTGCGAATTTCGTATGGTAATGCGGTGAGGCTTTTTGAGTACGTAAACAGCCGGGATGGTATATAGATTTTCGAATGAGTAATCGTTATATAGACGAGAGTGTGATTTTTAATAAAAGTTAACGATAAAGACAAGGTGACAGGGGGAGGGAGATTGGTACTATAGCGTAATATACACGTTATCGGGAAAAATAGAATATATGTTGCGCGATATTACGACGGAGGAGCTATATTCCAGAGTCGCGATTTGAAAAAAAAAAACAAAATGTTGTATACTGATAACCGTTATATTATGTGGTCTGTTCTGAGGTTGGGTCACTCTCTCGCGTTGCATCCGCGCATCTCACGTAACTGTTATCGAGATTTTATAACACACATCACTGGTGTGTATAGAGCAAACGTAACGAGTATGTAGATTAGATGTTGTATACATATAGAAATTTTGTTGTTCATTCGTGTGTCTATAATAATCCATCGTTGAAGTATTCAATATATTATGTATTGAAATAAATAAATCATATATAATAGAATAGCTTCGTCTGACTTGTGTATACGTATATGTACGTGTGCCGTGTCATCAGCGTGAGGTTCATTTTTAGATGCATACTATAGGTCGCATGCATATACGGAAGTCGTCGAATAATTAACATATCGTATATTCCAAGTGCAACACTATGACTAGTCAATATTCCGAGAGCTGTCGTAGGACTTTACCTACTGATAAAACGAGTGATTTTACGGAAAATTTTATCGGCAAACGTTATTTCAGTTCTATATACTTTTTCGTTACAAACCAAAAGAAACAAATTCTCACATCTTCCCTAACTATATAAAGAAAATCCTATACACACCATCGCAAGGATATAATCCCTCCAAACCCATCGCCTATACCGATCTCATCTTGGCCCGTCGCCAAAGCCCTATCATACACACATGCACGCGTAAATAAAGCTCGCGGATCCCTGACCCAGTGCAGTTTTATATTTACGTATAGGACCTCTGGTCGTAGCAGCAGCAGCAGCAGTAGCAGTAGAAGTAGCTTACGCCTATAGAGAGCTTGCAGAGCTCTCTCAGCCACTATTATACATACACACATACATACATACATACACATGCAGAGTCTCTCTCTCTCTCGGCGCATAGCACGAGAGCGCGGAGTGCAGCACTTGTTGCACGCCGCGCGCGCCCGGGCGTCGACCTCGCGCTCTGCTGCAGTCTACGTACACGTATTATACTGGCCGGCAAGCGAGAGCGGCAGTGATGCAGGCGCGCATAGAAAGGCCGCCGCCGCCGCCGCCGCAGCTCGTCCGCTTTTTTTCGCCCCTCGATAATGCGCTTTGTTTATTTGTCCTATACTCTCTCTCTCTCTCTCTCTCTCTCTCGTCTTCTGCTTCGTCTCGATCTTCTCTTTTTGCTTCTGAGAAAGCCGCGCGTTTGTCTTCATTCATTCACATATCTCCGATGCCGCGTATATGTATACATATACGTTTTTCTATATTATAGATATTGTATGTAGCGAGGAATCTTATCGAAAGCGCGAAAAAGTCTTGGCTTATATAGAATAATATACGTATATATAGTACAGAGAGTAAAGTGCAGTACGCGAGAAAGCTCTCGCAGAGAGTGAGAGAGAGAGAAAGATCTACCGAGAGAGTGAGAAATGCCGCGCGCCGCTTATACTACGCTGCGCGCGAGCGAGGTCGACGTCCGGACGCAACAAGTGTCTTCCTTGCTTCTGCCGCCGCTTTGCAGCCGGGCTTCTGCTACTGCAGCAGCAGCAGCAGCGCGAGACTCTGTCTGTCTCTCTCTCTCTTTCCATGTGCTGTAATACTCGTTCGCTGACCCATCGCCGAAATCGCGACCCCCTTTTTTTTCTTCCTTGCGCGCTGCGCCGACGACGACGACGATTTCATTGACGGAGATAATCTCGGCGTGGATCTCGCTTTTTTATTTTATTTAGGACTGTATAGTGTTTTCATCTTGCGAATGAAAAAAAAAGTGCCGGGAGAGACGGCGCCTCTTGCGCAACTATAATATACGATGAGTTGGTGTGTGTAGTATATAATATGTATACGAGTTTTATACGTGTTCGGAATACGTATATATGAATGACGCCTACTATATAAGTGTGGTTGTGGATATATAGGCGGTGTGCGTGATATTCGGCACGGCCAACTGGTTCGGTGTATGGGGTATATATAGGTACATCAATATGGATATTGAGTTTGCTGCGGTGCTGGCTGAATAAAACAATCGGACGGTGGTGTTGGATCTATATATACATACATTGTTACGTTCTCTCTGCAGGCTTGCGAAAAGTTTGCCACAAACTTAGATATATTAATTATAACATATCATCAATTTTTTATTTCACTTTCGCCAACATATATCGAATTGCAAACATTAAAATTTCATGTTTCCCAGTAAACATCGAAATATAGCAAGCTTATATACGTGTATATAGCGTATATATAACACAAAAGTAGAAAGACGACCGGCGGGCGGCTCACGACCAGCGAGCGCTGCAATTGCTAAACACTATATTCGCAGAGAGATGCAAAGCAGACGTCTAACGG
>UCQR01076077.1:904-28150 GCA_900474235.1 Cecidostiba semifascia | reverse complement strand
ACTTGGGAATACCGCTAGAACCTCCTTAAAAAGCATTTACGTACAAGTTGCGTACGATATTTTATACCACGAGAGCCGAAAATTCACATTAAAGTTGTGATTTTGAGGTTAGAGTGGTATAAAAAAATAATAAAGCGTTCTTGCTGCTGATATAAATATGCGCTGCACAGTGTGGCCAAACATGCATTTTAATTTCAATATAAAATTTCTCGGCGTAGGAGCGATCATTTTTAATAAAACTGTTTGCTGAGCTGAGCAATTTTATTGTAAAACCAAAATTTGACTACACTATGCGCCGTACTAACGGTATACAATGCAGCGATTAGCCTGCAGGAACTACAATTATGCGTGCCAAAACGGCAGGAACAGGTATTACTTACCCTCAGCATAACGATCGAGGTCAATAAAAGAAGACATTTTATGTTAGACTCCCTTATGTGAGTAAGATGATATGCCGTGTAGGTGAACTTGATCAGAGGCACCTTCAGATTGATGCAATGAATTGTAGAATTGTTAAGTTTGTGGTATCAAAGCTTAACGTGTACACTTGTAAATAAGTACATAAGGATAGAGGACTGCTGCTCAGTTCGACCGTTTAAGTATAACTAACTCATATTAGATTTTCCGGAAGCACTCGAAGCCTTGCCTAGAGAAATCTAGCCTGATTGGTTAGTTTACATGGGTGCGCGCGCATACTTAATCCCTAACCTAGTCGACAGCTCAATTATTCGACTACCTCTGCAGGAGCTTTATGGCCCTATAACGGAATGCATGCGAAATATTGCTGACGCTCTCGACCCTCTGAATGAGTTTAGCTTCACACACAGACATACATTTGTTACATATATACCATAAACTACATGAGATTCTTATTTCAGAATATTTGTATTGATCATTTTAATTTAAAGAAATCTAATCTTCAAATCCGTAAGTTGCAATTCAACTTAAAACATTGAAAAATAAATTTGACGTCTGCAGGCCCTACCTGCGCACATCTCCTCTCCCACTCACACTTCATACCTGTTTCAACGCGCAAAAACTCGCAGGTATAAGGGTTACCGCTTGGCTTCCCTATTGAAAATATCCACGTGGATCGAGGGCGGATCGAAGGTGGATACCCTGTCTGAGACCCCCCCTGGTCTGAGAAACAGCTGATCTTCGCTTATCCAGGCATATATACCTGCCTGGTTCGATGCCCGAGTGAAGGGCCCGTTGGAAAACTTCTTCATAGGTGTGTTCCACAACCATGTTCCTCGCCTTGTGTTGAAATGGCTTTGGATGCACTCAATTTGTAATACATCCGTACTTATTTTTTACTATTTCAATTATTATTAAATATACAATAACAAATACAATATAAATAAATTATGGCCGTCAATTTAAGTCAGTCATATTTTCAACTAAAAAAAACATTGTAAAAAATTTCATTTTTTATAAACGCTATATCCTATACATAAGGAACTGTAAATTCTTTTGTTTTCCATATAATATTCCATTCTACTTCGACACCACTCCACACGTCACGTTTAACGATCATAAAGTACCTTTCAATTTCCATTTGAACGAATAAATCGTAAAAAATCACGTGGCTTCGAACGACGTCTGATATATCCGTTCACCTACACTGGCACGAGTATGCCTGCAGTTAACCTCTTGCGCAACGTCCAAACACCCACGCGCGATGACCGGCTGAATCGCAAATCTCGCTGTCGCAAAGCGACCGTGACATTTACTTTAATTGCCGACGGATTTACAGCTCGTAAAAAGCTCGGAGATCTACTGTAGCCTGTGTATAGGGGCTGGTCGAGAGCTGCACGGTACAGTGCTAACAGCTGATGCGAATCGATTTTATTAGATAGCTAGATTGGTTAAGGTATCGGACGATTTTTTTCAATGGTTCAAGATACATGAAATTCGATTACCCTTAATGTGACTTAAAGAGAGTAACAGGCTTTCTATTAAATACAAGCAATCGATTTTATTGTTTAATATACATTTATTTATTTTTTACAATCAATTTTATATGTTTTTATAATAGTGTATTAAAATTCAGTTTTATCAGTTTGAAATTATCAAAATTAAATACTTATTTAATTTGACAGTAATTATTTATATCTAATAAGTGTTTTTTAAGAAGCTAATAAAATGTATATACTACAATGTATAAGTCAATTTATCTAAAGATAATATATTTTATGATTTTAATTATAAATTTTAATGATAATTTAAAGTATGATTAATAAGAACATCGCAAGTTTATTTGATTTAAGTACAATAGTGCTGATAGTTATGAGTAAAATAAATATTAAATGTTAAATTTATAATCAAGATTACGTTTCCTAAACCTATTTTCGTCATAAATTCAATACTGATGTTCGATAAGAGTTTTTGTCATTTATTTTGTGAATACGTGTCAATCATATATAACTAATATCTGGTCCCGTGAATCAGCATTAGACGAACAATGTAACTTCTTTTTCACTTTGTCGATGATTTCCTTGACTTCTTTTTTATCATCATTGTTAACCACTGAAATAAATAGATCGTGAATGAATTAGAAAAAAGTCATAATTCATAATCTTTTATTGAGCGTGTGAACATATTAAAAAGTAAACTTACTGCAAAAAGGCGTTGTCCTTCCTGTCATAGTAAAGTATGTACCCTTGACACTATATTTTTCAGCGTTTATTCCCATCTCAATACATTTTTCCCTATGACATTTGGTGCTCAAAATTGAATCAACGTCATTGTTAGACATATTCCATTCAAGAGCCCAAAATGTACAACTGCTTCTCACTTCAGCCATAATCGAGTCGATAAAGTACAAATACGATCTTCCATGACTACATATTGTCTCACTTATTGCTGAAAGAAAAAAAAGTTTTATTATACTTAACTTGCGAATAGATTATATTATTTTGAAATATAAATTACGAACTTTTGATTGGCAAAGGTAAGTACCGCCATAATGATGTTTTGGACAAGAGACAGCCTGGTTGTATTTTTCCACCATTAGGATAAAAATCGACGTGTCCTACGGTAAATGATACTTTACTAATTATATTTTTCATAAATGAATACGAAATCAGTAAGTATTTTATGAAATTCACTTACCAACTGGATACGGTAGCCCAAGTCCGAGCTTCGACAAAATTCTGCCATTAGTGTGAATAACGTCGACGAAGGGTGCATCATCGTTGTCGAGTTTTAACGATTTGTCCGAGTTCTTGAAGCACGGCTGAGCAGGATCTAATCCCGTGATTCTTTGCACAAGCCAGTTGCTCTTGCGCCTCTTGAGTTCCTTGGAAGCATAACCACATATGTGAGAGCCTAGGCTGTGGCCGATGAAGTGGAGCGGTCCATACTTGCTGCTGTCGATTTCATTTGATTCGCTTGAGGCACTGACAAGCTGACCAAAGAACCTGTAGAAATTATTTATGTACAAAACAAGTAAAACTCAAAATAAAAAAAATCTGTAAACGTGTCTGTATGTACTACATGTATTTTGTAATAGACTTTTTGACCTATGACTACGAACTGAATTCTGCACTTTCTTAAAAGAGAGAAACCATGCTATTGAAATAATGATTTCAACGAGTACTTACGTTGCAATTTGATCTCCAACTGTTCTAGTATTGACGGCGGCTTTCATATAGTTCCATGTATTAGACCCATCGCTCCAATCGACGACAAAAATATTCACGTCATCCTAAAAATTGATTATAGAATGAGATCTAATAAAATGATTTAAGTTTAAAAATAATTGGAATACGAACGTACCCATTTTAATAAAGCTTTTGTCATATCGAAGATCCATTTTTCATCTCCATTTGACAAGAATCCATGAACGATAAGTATAGTCCTGCGCGTAATATCAAAGTCCACATTATCCAAATTGAAATTCTCACCGTGTTGAAGAGTGACTCTTTCTGGGTCGTTTCTTGTGATTGCGTGAAACTTAACTTTCATCGCGAATGTTCCATTTGAATCCATTTTTAAAAACCAATTTAAAGCTTCAGAAAATGTAGTTCCCAAGCCGAGGCAGTCCAATGCCGTTTGGCTTGCCCGAAGTTTTCTGTTACGAGCTTTATTCGTCGAATTTGATTCGTTGAGTGTAAGCAGATCTTCTTCACAAGTTTCGTCATTTAAATCCATAAATTCTTCATGTTTACCTGCTTCAATAACTTTCGACAATAAAAAAATACTATAAAATGTTGTAAGAAGAATAAAGAGATGCGATTTCATTTTCACGTATTTGCTAATACTATATAGAGGAAGTGGACACTTTATTAATGCGGTGCAAATTACATTTAGGAACGCGTAGACGGCCGCTTATATAGTTTAAAATATGTACACACAATTATCTAATGTTTGGGTTCAACAGCGATATCCAGACGCTTTTACTAGAAATAATATGAATTAATTATACGTCACTGATAACACGATAAAATACTCGTGGCCGTAAATTTGGAATAAGTCGAAATTCGCCGCATCTGTTTTAAAACTTTAACCATCACAATGACTGAGTTTACTTTTGTTTGAATATCATGGAACATGATGTTTCTTATGCGGCTTCCAGTTCTATACTAACAGACATATATCAGAACTATCTTACATCTTATGACTCTAGATATATTTCAAGATCAGTCTATTACGTGGACTATGAATAATGAGACATAACTGTATCAGTATCGGTATTTGTTACAAATCAAGAATTCCACAACTGTGATGATTTTATTATATTGTCATTTATGAAACTTTTAAAGCAGTCTAACAATTTTATCCACGTTGTTTTTCAGATATTAATTGATTGTTAGAAGTAGACTGAAGTAATTTCAATAAAACTGTTATTAATGCTATTTACTCTGTTTTTACTTATTAGTACTGGGATGTAACTCTTTTTCATCATTTGTCATTACTCAATCTTTGTTTGTCTATTATAATGGGTTGACGCGCCTAGTTCACTATATTATAAAAATGTATGCGTATGTATATAAAGGATGAATATACACGAAATTACTGTCGGTATTGAATGTTCGAAGCTCAATAAATATAAAATACAACCGTTTATAAAATTAGTTGTCGTCTTTATTAATTATTAATTATAAAATTATAAATTGTATTAGGTATAAAATGCGTAAGAAAAATTATAAAAATTAAAACCTAAATAACTGACACAAATACTGCGTTTACATACTTTTAATCAATTCAAACTTTTTGATATTTTAAAATTTACTTCACTTCAAATAAAAATGTCTGCTTAAGTTTCGCCATGAATTTTTTTAATTCCTCCAGTGCATGGGTATCGACATCTAGAAAGAATTATTATGAATCATTTGGTTAATAATATGACAACTCCAAAAATGTATCAACTTACTGCAGTAAGGGGCAGAACTTCCTGTTATAGCAAAAAAGGTGCCATTATAGCTATATTTCTCTGCATTGATGCCCATTTCAATACACCTACGATCAGCCCGTTTGTCTTCACATTTTGTTGATAATACTTTTTCAACGTCCATGTATGACATATCCCATTCATGTGCCCAGAAAGTACAATTTTTTTCTACTGCTGTGATTATAGATTCTGTAAGATATAATTGTGACCGGCCATGGCTGCATATTGTTTTAGTGATTTCTAGCAAAGCAAAAATAAAATTCTGTATACAATATTTTTTTTTTACAGTTATTTACTAATTATCACCTACTTTCAATAGGTAACGGCAAATATTTCCATATAGAAGATTTTGCCAAAATACATCCGGGTTGAACATTGCCACCGTTTGGATAGAAATCAACGTGACCTAAATTAAAATAATTTATTCAAGAGTATATATCTGGAAAAATAGTATAAACAAAGCATTTTGCTAATTCACTGTAAATAATGATTTGTATTGAATCTACAGGAAATAATTTAAAACTTTAGTAGTGCAGAATGTCAATTTAGTTTCGGTTTAGGAGTCACAGTTATATAACGTGTTAAGAAAAACGTATGATTGTGATATATGTAGTAAGTTGTAGAATGATCTTTTTCCTTAGTGTATTGCGACATCGATATATAAAATCACACCGTTAGTTCATGATATCATTTACATTGCACGTCAAACTCTATACTGTTATAAGGAAAATAAGCAATATTTATTTAATGGTTCTATAATTATCTCGATAATTGTCTGCACTCGAGCGTGTAATATAACTACAAATTTATATAGTACATGTCGTATTACTCATAAAAACCTATATATATATTAGAGAAATCAAATATTTCGTCGTATAAAACTGATTTCTGACGCCTCCTTATATTAACTTTCCATAAATTTAAGTGAAAGCTACACATTGGAGTATGTAACTTCCACAAAACTGGTAGAATACGAAAGATATAATCGACGTTATTAAAACAGTCATTATGAATACTCGTGACGTATAGCGCCGCAGTGATCCAAGTTTTATCACACTTCTATACGCGTCGACACTATGTCAACAATAAAACCATTCATTCGCATGATTAAATACATACGTACCTAGTGGATAGGGCAATCCGAGGCCCAATTTCTTTAAGATTCTGCCATTTGTATGAATAATATCCACGAATTCTGCATCTGTCAGATCCAATCGTAACGTCAAGTCTGAATGTCGGAAGCAGGGCTGAGCTGGATCGAGACCTGTGATACGCTGGACAGGCCACTTGCTCTCCCTACGCTTTAGTTCATAAGCTGCATGACCGCAAATGTGGGCGCCCAGACTATGACCGATTAGATGGAGCGGACCCCATTCGCTTGGATCTGGACCATTCCACTGTTCTATCTGATTGATCAGTTGGCCAATAAATCTGAAGATTTGTTTATTTTTGCAAATGTATAGACAAAAAGTTATACGATAATTAATAAAAGAATATCGCGCAATCTCACGTTGCTAACTGATTTCCGACTGTTCTTGTATTTATCGCTGCCTTGAAATAATTCCATGTGTTGGCTCCATCGCTCCAATCCACAACAAACACGTTAACGTCATCCTTTAAAATTCAAGTGATTAACAAAGTTTAAAATATGAAAATAATATTTCGATTTTTATATAAGATATTTGAAAAAGTTACATATTTATTTATACTTACCCATTTCAATAAAGCCTTCTCCATATCAAAGATCCACTGTTCGTTACCGTCTGAGAAAAATCCATGCACAATGAAAATCGTTCGTCGCCTGATATCAAAATCGGTTTTTTCTAACAAAAACAAATCACCGTGTCGCATCGTTACTCTGTTTGATTGCTTTCTCGAAGAGGAATAAAACAAAACTTTTAGAGCTTTTGTCCCATTTGCATCTTTTCTCAAATAAGAATCTAGCATAGTTGACAATCTGCCACCGATTCCAAAACAATTTAGCATTACATCCGAGTTATTTGAATCGACTCCTCGAGATTCGTCCATTGGATCAATTTTTCTGAAGAACATGCTGTCGTCGTAATTTTCATCGAATAATAAATCTTCGTCTTTGTACTCTTGGTAAACATTGTCGCTGTTCTCATAAATTTCTGTATCCCATTCCTCGAAACACTTTGCACTCGATAGCACACAACACAGAATAATCACAGTTCGTTGTCTCATCTTCTTATTCTACGCAGAAAGTTTAGCCAGCACGTGGAAGAATCGAAGCGTGGCATGCAGCGAATTATGTATGCGTGAAACAAACGCGACTACTGACTTTTAAAGATTTTCTGGCACAGACATAATTACGGTTCATCGAGTCACTAATCGACTGAAAATTTTCTAGGCTCCTAATACATTTGATGACGATGACTGTCCTCGATTCACACGTGCGATAAACCTGATGTAAACGTATGACTTTTGGTGAAAAGGAAATAGAGGAAACTTTTCGATAAGAAATAAAGTCAAGGTTTTCGATCTCATTTTTTTAATACGGTACACTTTTGTTCAGATGTTTTTATTAGACCGAGTTACCGGAAAATCCATTTTATAGCTATTTATCTTAATATTATTGTTGCAATAATTGTAAGTAGTTTTATCTTTGATTAATATTTTTTAGCTCAAGTTCATATAAAATTAATCTGTTTTGAATTTTAAAAATGATTAGTAATGTCAACAAAAATTTTCAAACCCAGACGTCTGCTCTTCAAGAGTTAGACTTTTAATAACTGGTAATCAGTTAATGTATGATATATTCTTGGTGCGTCTGTACGATCTCTTTATGATAACTAAAATGCTGACTGAACAACTCGATACTTTAATATTGAAAGTTAGTTAGCTTTTTTGCATTCCCGTATCAGAGAACTATGCGCATTATAAATAAAATATAAACTTTAAACAAAAATGGTTTCTTATGTCGTTGTATAAATACCTCTTTCTTCTTTTCAGTCCAGTAGAACCACCTCCTACCAGTTTTACCGTGGCACATAAGGTTATGACACACGATGCACCTGCGCGTCTACCAACTGCGAATACGATCCTGTATAACTGCTGGGACCATCCGTGGATACGTCAAAAAGATCTCGTTAAGACCGTATCACCAAACAAGTTACAAGAATAAGTTTATGGTTGAACAAGAATTAAAAATGCAACGAGAGCATGTGCGTCGTGTAATTAAGTATGCATAACTAACATTTTTTTTTTTTTTTTTGTATTATTGGTGAATTATATCATTGTATAGTTTAAAGCATTATTCTATTACAACAGGTATATTGTTGTGTGATAAGAAAAAATCCTGATTAAAAAAATTTAATCTACAACATCAGCATTTAGCGCGCAAACGTCAGCTTCAAATAATCACGATGCAAAATGACAAGCTAACATAATGGGCGATAAAATATATAAAACACGAGTGAGCACCGAGACATATAAGACACGCTATTATGCAGATGAAAAGAATACATTTGTCGAAAGTGAATCGTCAGCGTTCTCTCTCGTGCTAAATTAAAGCAATGGATAAGGATCTCCGTATTCTCTTATTTTACGGCTGAAAGCGAAGGCGAAGGTCTGACGACGGCGCACACACGCTGATATAAAGGCCGCACTCGGCCGTTCCAGAAGTGCGTTGCACTTTTCAAGTTGGGGTGGAACTTCTGCTGCTGCTGCTGGTGCCGCTGCTAAGTATTGCTCCGAGCTCGGAGTAAAGCATACATACGGGGGCATCTGCCAATCAAAAATACATAATTATTGAATTCGATGCCGCACCTGCGCTGCTGCGGTGGCGTAGTTTCCAAAAGAGAATGTACTATATAAATGTGCAGCAGAATTGATACGTGCGCCTGACGCGAATAGGGAAGAGTTGTAGTATGAAATTTATGTTTATACTGGATTTTCATCATTTTCGCGTGTGCAAAACTTCTTAAAGAAAAAGTTGGTCATGCTTTTGATATATGACATGAATTAATTTATTGCATATGCAAAGCATTCAAAGGTCAATGTCAGGATCAGGGAATGAAGATTAAAATGATAGAAGTTACGAATTAAAAAAATCAAGTGGTTACTGTAGCCTCGTGTAAAGAATTATGCGAGGGTTGGGCTTTCTTAAATTGATTAAAAATCGAAACATCTGCCGTGACGATCATATACAGGCGTATGTACGCGCACGCAACAGCCTGATGGTCCGCCTTTTTTACAGCTCGCTTCTCGTGTCTCTTATTTCTCTTTTACAGCTCCAAAAGTGAATAGTGGCGAAAACGGTCTTCTCGAAAGAAGCGCTGACTGTAATCAAGTCTTGTTTGCTCAACGGTTTTTTCCTGCGTTGATCCGGCTGGATTATGCAATGTTGTGCTGCACCTGATTTCCATATATCATATTTTTACGTTTTGAGATATGACTCAAAAACAGGCTTTTTGCTGTTTTCAGCTCAAGTGAACCAGAAACAGTTATACACAGATTATTTAGAAAACCAGCTGCTCTAATACGTTGCAATTTAATAGAAAAGAATGACACACATTTAATCGTACGAGTATAAGTCGTAGAATAGTTTTGAGCCCAAGAAAGGAAAGCGTGCTAACGACTTTTTAATTTAATAGGCTATCTCTCGACGATTTTTCCTATACAGAATGTGTTCTATGCTTTATTCAACAGTCTAGCGGATGACTTGCAACTGCAAACAGGCGTAACTATTTCACTTGCAGCGAGGTTGAGAAGTCGATAATTATCCGCACACGTTATTGAACCAATTTGTAATGGCTTGGTTTTTCCATCGGTAAAGCAGAAAACGTATATCTTTTAACAGTATATCATTATCTTTGAAAGTTTCAAATGCGGTATAAAATAAGTACAGCCAAGAAACGCGACTGTCTTCGCCAATTGCCAACGCAAACTTTTCCTATATGTATTTATTCTTATATAAATACGATTCTAATTTAGATAATTTTAAACTTTGACGTAGAAAGTAATAAAACTAACATATTTTTCGAAGAAGGAAATAGGTATACTTAAACGAGTTGTAAAATCATAAATGACAGCCGCTCAGAAGCATGTTATACTTTGAATACTTGCTTTTACTATACGCCAATGTCTACCGACTGTCGCTGTTTATATGTAATTAAATAAGAATCCGGTGTAATTATATCCCTCTCTCTGACTGATTGACACTTAAATTCGTGCGTTCAGCTTAATTGAAGAAGAAGTTTTAATCGATTATTCTATCTAAACACGACTGAAAACTCGTGGAAAGTTTATTTAAATAAACGAGTTCGGCGCAGAAGAAAAATTCCATTAATCAAACTCTTTGCGATATAAATTCCAAAATTATCATCGCTATCATCAAAACAAAGGCTACTGTAACCCGCACAGCTCACCTCCCCCGAGAACATATTAATTCCCCTTACACGATCGAGTAACAAACAGAAAAAAAATCGCTCTCTATAAATTAATAATTCAATTGAGAACAGAGACGGGCATCACCCTCTCGCAAAAAAGGTCCTGCCGATAATTACAGAAAAAATAAAAACCTGCCCACATCCATCCATACGCAGCGCAGCGGACATTCCAGAATACACGCGGAGTATAGAGCTTTCTCCTTATACCGCTTTTTTCGCGCGCGTGCGCGCGTGCACACGGGTAACTGCGGCGGCAATGTGGACGACCTTATTGGAGACGCGAAGGGTATAATTACGCTACGAGCGCGCACGTATATACGTATATAAAACGGCGGAGGAGGCGATAGCGAAAGAGCACCGCCGGCTGCCAATGGATTCCGGCGCGCAATAAAGTCGCGCGCTAATGCAGCCGGGACTAACTGCGCGCTATTTTAATTAACAGGCCGTCAAGCGCCGCCGTGCGACACCGATCCGTGAAAAAAAAGAAGACGCGACGTGTACGTTTGACGGGGAGACTCGATCGCATATAGCGATTCTCCGGCTTCATTTCGCTTCTTGGCTTGCCCTTATTTTCTAAGAAAGCTGCTGCTGCGTGTTTACTCGAATAAAGGCTAGTAAACTTGTCCAAACTTTATATATTATCGATCTGATATTATGAAGCTATATGTATTTTAACGAAACAAATTTTCCATTTTGTTCACACAGGTAAACGCGAGCACATACAGACACTGGACGAAACGATCACCGATGCAGCTTTTTTTTATTATCCTCTGCATCGGAGCTCAGCGTGTTTTCATTCTGGAATTCCAGTGAGGATACGACGACGCCGACGAAGAGATTGCGGTAGATCGCGGCCGATACAGGACGACGACGACGTATCGACAAGAAATGTCCGCAATTACGCGTCGTCGATCATCGGACCGAGTGAGCTCAGCGGCGGCGTCGAGCAGAGGAAATCGTAAAGATCGCCTACTCGCGATTATCGTTGACATTATTGGTATTGCCGTTGTTTTGCCGCGACGCGCGTTGTTATTGATTCTTTATTGACTCGGGGCAAGTTCGCTTTTAGTACGAGTGTATATTGATATTATATGCGATGACGATTATGGGCTTGTTATGGGATGTTTCTTTCGTCTTACGCGGCGATTTCACTGAATTATTGCGTTGGTATATAACGGATTTAATATAGGTATCTTGTAAAGTCTAAAATTATTAAACGAAATTTGAGAGATTCGAGCATACTTTTTTAAATCAAACGTTCTGTTATAAATGCTCCATTCTTCTGATATCTATCAAGACGCCGTATAGGCGCACGTCTAGCAAACTCAATCGAACAAAAACGCCTTGATACATCAGCATCGATCATCGCCAAAGGACCACGCGTCGTCTAAACTCCCCCTCACGACTCTCAGCTGAAAAATCTACTGTACATACAACACACCGAGCAAATCCTCTCTCAGTATATACCTATGTGCCTTCTTGGCGCAAGCTATATAATAAGAAAAGAAAGCGACGTCGTAACCAGCTGCAGCTCCTCAAAAGGCGTATTGAGCGCGCGGGGGTGCGGGGGTAGGACAATACCGGCGTTTTGTTAGCACAGCAGCAGCAACGTCGCCTGTAAATTTCGAGCTGCTCGAGAGATGCTGTTTTTCCGATGTAGCACTGGTCAAGCGCGATTGAACAGCCGTGTCCAAATATTGTAGCGTAAAGAGGGGGTGGACACTGGCCAGATCGGCGAAGTTGGCTTTATATTGTTGAGAGGCGAGCAGGCCGCAGGACACGAGGCGCGAGGTTAGCGCCGCCGGGGCTTGTTTTATACCGGTCGTTAATCTTTCGCCGGTTCCGAGAGAGTCGGGGGAGGAGAGACTGCCGACGAGAGATTTATTGACGATGTGTTTGACTTTTGTACCGAGATTTGTATGGAGAGAGAGAGAGGTGATTTGGGAGTTGATAGCGGGGGTGCTAACCAGAGGTTTTGTGTTATTTTGAAAGGTCTGTTTTGAGGAATTCGTAAGAGATTAGTTTTATTTATTATGGAAAATAATTGTCACTTATTTCTGGAAAAAATTTGAATTTTAGGCTAATTAAAATCTACCAGCGTTGCTTGTATATGCATACAAATGTTAATTAATCATTGTATTGAAATTTAGTTTAATTTAATTTAATTCTAAGAATTTATTTAGTATTCAGAGTCACGAAAGGTCGGATGAATTTTTTTTCGACGGTTAAATAATTTTTCACTTTTATTATAATTCCATTATAATAATCCAGTGTCATATTCAAAAGTCTTGAAAAAAAAAAGATTTCCCTAAAAAAACTCGATCCCCCGTATGACACAATGTGTACCCAAAAGCACGCGTGGCGAAGAAAGAAAAGAGAAGATTCAGAAGACGAAAAAAGAGCGGATGAAAAAAAAGGTGAAAAGAAAGCGAGCGGTGGCCACGCGCGCGTGCCGTAGAGTCAACTTTTCGCGGGGCCCGATTCTCCTATCCTGTATGCGTCCCTTTTCGCGGGGGGAGAGACAGGCGGAAGAAAAGAAAACGAAAAAGAGGGTCGCCGATACATGCTGCTGCTGCTTCTGCTCTAGCTGTTGTCATTCATTTCGAGAGGATGACGGCCTACGAGTAATCTGCCGGCGGTGTGGATGTAAGAGGTAAGTAGTTATAAAGGTAGAATACACGTGGAGAAAAAATATCCGCCATGCATTATGGCGAACTGCGAGTATAGCATATGCGAAATCAGTCGTATTAGTATATAGTACTAAGCCTGAGTGCAAAATAGTTTCGGACTGGCTTTTTCACCATCGCTTGAACTGTCCGGATCTCTATAGCGAAGATAGATGGCGCACAGACGCTTTTCTACTTTTCCCTCTATGCTCTATTTGCGCGCTCAGTCAACTTTTTTTTATCAGCAATTTCGAATAAAAAGCATATCCAACTGTTACAAGAATATTTCAATACAACTTCAATTTACATGTTCTTTTTCGAATCCAAGAATCGAATTCGTTACACACCCATAAGCATCCTGTTTTCACTCTGATTCAGCGAAAATCACGAATTGTTCTCTCTCTCTCCCGCCAAGTGCAAAAGCGCGCGCGCGCGGGGGCATCGTACCCTCAAAGAAAGCGCTCGCGCGCGAGCGAGACAGATCAGGTCAAGATCGCTGCAGCAAAGTAGACGAATCGGAGGTCCCGGTCGCAGCTGCCGCTCTTATATGCCTCGATCATCTCTCTCTCTCTCTCTCTCCTTGTCACTATAGTTATACAGCCACAACCTGTCTCTCCCTCTCTCTCTCTTCTATATATACCTATATACATATACGCCTCCTTCTCCTTCACCTTTGGCCGCCGGTTCTTCCTGCTTGGCGCGTGCCGTACGTCGTTTCTCTCTCTCTCTCTCGTTCTTCGCCTTTTTTTCGCTCCCCTCACTGCTGCACCGTATGTGTATATAATATGCGTATGAGGGGGATTGCGTAACGTACGTTTTGTGTGTTGAGAATGGATTTATACCTGCGCGAGAGCTTCTTGACGCTGATGCGGCGAGGGTTTTCTCTTCTTCTACTTCTTCTTTTTTTTTTTGGGTCTCTGGGTGACGGGGATGTGTGCTGCGAGAGCGGCATTATCGCGGAAATTATGACTGATTTCCGTTTTGGCTATGGGGGAGAGTGCAAAAAGGTGAGTGAACGCGTGCGGAGTGAGAGAGGAAATCGTTTTCTGACTTTTCTTGGAGAATTTTCTCGGAGAACGATTTGATTCATCGTGCGCGATCGACCGAATCAGAGTTGCGATGACCTTTGTGAATGCGTCAATCAATAAACAAGATTATCGGTAAAGTTATTCAAATATTATATCCTGTTTTTCAAAATATATTCTGTATACAATATTTTTTTAATATTTCATCACATCACCATTAAAATTATAAAATATTTACGAAATAATCAAATTTCTATAAACAACCCAAAAAATTAATCAAGCACAGCCACACACGTAAATCGACCTCCTCACCCCACACAATCTCCATTGTTCGCCATCAAGCATCATATTCTATATAAAATTCCTATCCTGTCCATCTCTCTCTTCTCTCCACGCGTGCACACGCGGCATTAGGCCACCGGTAAATAAATCCGTCCGATCAAAGCCCTAATTCATCCTCGGAATCCCATTATCTCGAGGAATATCGCCGTGATGCTGCGCTTCTCCCCCTTTGCGACGTGTGCAAGGAGGCACGCTTATATACATAAAAAAAAAGGAGAAGAGCCATCAGAACGAGACACAAGAAGAAGAAGAAGAGGAGGAGGAAGATTTCACGTATGAGGAGGGGGCAAACAGCTGAGATACGTTGAATCGTATACACTTCGTCCCTAAAGGTGCGCGTGAACAGTGTATAGTATATATAGGTAATGCACACAACGGTTCAAGGTTTAAAGTCCCCCGATGCTTATTTTCGACGGGGGGAGAAGATCATCGCTCCTGCTTTTTCCTTCCTTCCGTCCTCTTCTTCTTTTCTCTCTCTCTCTGCAGTGGACTATTATTATGAAGCGGCGCAAGCCGGCCGTCGTCGAAGAAATTTTCGGTTGGAGTGGCTCCGTAGGAGATGAATCGTTGCGCTATATAAGTTATATAGGAATTGAGATTGGAAGTGAGTCGAATTTGATGTAGGATCGAGCTGGACCTCCGTGAGTCAGCGAGATAGCGTGGATTTTTGCATGTGTCATGTTTCCCTGAAAAAGGTCGCAGCTGAATTCGGACGATCGGTCAGATGATGACTTTTTGCGTGCGAGTACGTTGCATAAGTCTCGCTTATTAATAACTAAATACGTAGAATTGTACGCGGAGAAAAAAGTCACCCTGGGTGTGCGAGCATACGAAATCAGTTGTATAGTAGCGCAAAGCTGTATAATAGCCCTATAAGAAAACAGTTTTGGACTGGTCTTCGTTTTCCACCGTTTGAGTCGCTTACGCTATAACTGCAACTGAGTCTACTGTTATTATTTTATCATCATTATACGAATTTGCTGTATACTGTATCTGCTTTCGACATGTATAAAGTGCATAACGTAAATTATTCTTACTTTACATTTACGATGGCATTAAAAATTAGCCTCAAATATTCTTGATAATATATTATACCCCGAATCTTTTCTGTTTCTACCTAAGATATTCCACATCTCCCGGCGCGCGCACAGGCCTAATGATAGAACAGCTCATTTGGCATATAGCCGTACAGGCCTCCGTCTATCGACGTATATTTCTACACGTTTCCGTATAAAACCGTTCATTCTCTCATGTGTAGCATGCGTTTAACAGTCGTAAAATTTCATATTCACTATTTACAGCATCTTTTCAAGTTTTTAAGGTATAAAATTCTTAATGATATACCGTTCAAGAAGCTGTAAATCATCCCTACATACATTTTCTTTATTGATTTACTAATCCGACGTAATGATTGACCGAAATTACATTCTCGTCAGATTCACAATTTTACACATCAAAAATAGCTAACCAACACTATTTCGAACAAATGATCAAACCCTATAGCTATATACAGAGACTTCCGCAGTAGCTCAGCCTACATATCCAAAGCGCGCACATGTGAGAAAGTGTCCACGCGACGAGGGAAGAGTATAGTCCGGAGACACGCCCGAGAGAAAGAGTATTATATAGTAGAAGAGACGAACGACGAGCATGCGGTGGAAAGAAGGATCCAAACTCGCGTTAAACTACGCTAATTAATAGGAATGCAAGCGCACCTCTCTCTCTCTCTCTCTCCGAAACTCTCGGGACGATCAAATTTATTGCGCCGAGCGATCGCTAACGAGTATAAAGCAGAGAGCGAGAGAGAGAGAGATCTGGGATAGAATCTTCCTGGCACTTTCTTTTTTCTTTCCTTCGGATATTTAAAGTGCGCTCTCGGTACGCAGCGGCGTCGCCCTATATCGGGGTCTCTCTGGTACCGCTCGAAATCGACTGAGTTATGAGGGGGGAGGGGGGGGGGTGAGCTTCACAATGGCATTTAGCCGTTAATTAGAATTGAAAGTATTATTGAATTATATATTCTATCTTTAAGATATATTGCACTTACTTTGCGTTGCATTACAAAATACAATTCCAAAATCACACGCTTCTTCTGTACTCCGCAACAGCTGTATATCTCAATCTGCGACTATACAGTCCCCTCTTCCTCGACACCCGAACACTCGAAAATCAAGATAATCGCGTCGTCGGCACCTCTTGACTCTAACCTCGGCACGCGCGTGAAGAGACACACAGTGAAGAGAGAGACCGGGTTTCTCGATTACCTCGCGGGAAGACGAAAATCGGCCGGCGATCGGGCCTTTGATGTCGCTCTCTTCTCGGCAGCAACGGAACCAAACGGAATGGCGATCGCTCGGCTACCGATAAGCTTCTATGAAGTTGTTAACACCGCGCGCGGCAGTAGTGTATAGAAGGTTATATATGCCGAGATCGGAACTAGGAGAAGAGATGCCGCGGGATAAATCGGCCGGCCGGTGTGTATGTGTGCGTGAGCGAAACGATCATTCCCTGTGATTTACGGCTGGATAATTTCGAGCTGTGGTTTTATAGTGTATACAGCGAGAAATAAATTGTTGCAACCGATGTGTATATACCTAAGAATATTATAAAGAAACCAGAGATCGGTATGTCGTACATACAATACACCTTCAATCGCATTCACCCGTTGCGCAATCGATCAGCTCATCCTCTCTCTCCAAAGACAAGAATCTCCTTCCTCTCATGTATATTATAGCTTCTCTGATCTACATAAGGGCGGTTTAACACAATGGACCGCATCTCACGCGTGACTCGTTCGCTTCCTTCCCGACTACTTCCGTGAATATCGTTATAATATGTAATAGCTATAGCAGAGGAACCTGCGCCCTTTTATCAAGCCCTTCTCTTTAAGAAGCATCCGAAAATTCGGTGCCTATGCATCAGGTACATTGTCGGGCAGATGCGTCGAGCTAAAGACGTTACGAGAATTGCGTTCCGGCATCTGTACATACCTGGTATAATACGTGAGGTCGACGAGAGAGAGACAAAGAGAGGTCTTCCCCCTTTTGCTGATGCTATGATTCCTCGTCGTATGTGCGGACTTTAAAACTAGTTTCAGGTATATAGCGGATGGACGCGATTGTTTTGCATGAAAATCGATTTTACTCGCATTTCTCGTTGATATGCGAGTCATGGGGTCTATTTTTTACGTTGCATGTAATGTAACGTATTCGAACGGTGAAGTTTGGAACTTTTTACCAGATTACGACGTGTGTGTGTGTGTGGGTATAACTGTTATAGGTATAGATATGAAGGGGAGCTGACAAGAGCAAGTTATTAAGCTGTTAACAGTTAGCATAAATTATTATACCAACATTTAGCGATTTTTCCAATACTTATATTCGCGTATATTTACATTTTACTTTAACGAGAGAGTCAACTGGTTTCGCAATGAAGAAGGCTACACATTACGCAATCTAAACTGGCTCGCGGCTTGGCTCGTTTTACACTACAATAATTTTCGATAGGCCCAACAAAACTAGATCCCCGACTAGATAAATATAATGCGGAGCATATATACAGGCTATATCCGAGCTCGCGGACTGCAACGAGATATATCAAAAGAAAGAAAAAGTATACAAGACACCTATAACGATATCTCGAGATGAGATTGCATACGCTATTACTTCACACCATAATCGTCTACTGCTATGGTTTTGGATATATTCAACTACCTCTACACCATAGAGTCTTTTTCAGTATGTGTTACTATAACTTTTGAATTGGCCTGTATAGAGCAAAAAACAAGCACAATGTCCCTTAATGTCCCGGACTTTAACGCCTGCAATCTGGTCTATATACTCTCCCGCACTGGTTATATATGTGACTCGAAGTCTCCTCATATGCATATCCGTGCGCTTAATAGCTAATGGGAAAGATCTCGGTTACAACCGTGTCTCCGCCCTCTCGGTTATATTTATCTTTATCGATTAGCCTCACGATTATCAACGGACCACACGCAGATTGCCCAACGATTGTCTGATCTATGTTCTTTCTTCGAAATTTGCATAATCTCAATCTAAAAGTACGAGATAATGTAATCGTAAAAATAATCTCAAATTGATAGATTCGAAATAAGCGCATATATAGTATAGGGACTCCCTTCGAAGGGACATATACGACCACCACGCTATTTATACACCTTTCCTACTCGATTAATCGTTACCAGCGATTGCACTCCGGCCGTCGATTCGAATTAAACGCCGGCCGGCCGCGACATCCCGTTGCCGAAAATGATGCTCGACGGTTGAATCGATTATTTCTTATCTCTCGCGCGCGTCGCCCGATTAAAAGCAAATTACCGGGGAGTAATTGGCGTCACCGACGCGAGAGTGTATATTCCAGGGAACTTTCGGTTTTTGCTGTGTGTCGATAAATCGGGAAATCGTTTATAATTAGACCGGAAATGGGAATCATTAGTTTTGGGCCGAGATTGAATGAAGACCGCGACTAAAAAATCTATTGGGGCTCTCCTGGAAATTAGAAATCAATATAACAACAATAATTATCGTCTGCTCATATACATGTACACATGCAAAATACTCATACAGGCATATATAAGCAATATAAGCAGTGATCGCTCGCTGCAGTGCTCTCACTTGCTCTGCGTGTGCAGTCTATATTAATTCCGCGCGTCGCCGTCTGAGAATTTCCCCGGGCCTCTCGGCGCGCATGCAACCACACGCGCGCGGTAGTAGCGGGTCGAGAGATCTCTCCGCGGACGACGCGCGCGAGGGGCCACTGGACTCCGCCTGTCGTAATTTATGCGTCCATTATGAAAATCTACGCGCGCTTTCTAAGTTTATATTCCGCCATCGTTATTGTGTCTCGAGCCCTGGATTTATATCCTTATCGCATTTGAATGTAGGAGAGAGAGAGAGAGAGGGAGAGGAGCGATTCTCTTCCTTGTATTTACACGGATTTGTGAGGTTTTCGTGAGCAGTGCATATAGGATGGGATTATAGAGTCGACCTATATTATTGTGAGCTCTTTTTACTTTTATTTTTTGCTCTTTATTACCCGATTATATGTTAGGAAAGAAATGGCAATCTTCTTTTGAGATAATTAAAAATTAATTTTCAAAGCCTTACAATTATTATATCTGAAAAAGTTCTTGCGAAACGTAGGCCATCAAGAAGTAAAAGTAGAAAAAGCAATGGCACTGCAGCACAGTCCGTCGCGATTCGCAAATCCCACCGGCTTTATAATTCTAGCCACACCCAACTCGTATAAGACTCTCGCTCTCTCTCTTGCGCGCGAAGGAGTCGAAGACTCGCGTCTAAAAAACGAGCCTCATCAATCCGCGCTTCAACATCGAACAAGGCCCGAAGCACGTTTTCGTGGGAAGCTGCATTAGCCCGCGCACAGCACCACTACCGTATATCGAGACTCTATATACCGATGCCGCACGTTATACGCCAAAAATAAGGCGAGCTGCCGAGAGTGAGAGAGAGAGAGAGACAATAAAGGAAGAGCGATCGACTCAACTCCCTTGTACAGGTCCCGCACTCCTGTGCGCGAGATATAGAGAAATATCGTTACCGCGAGACACGGCTAAATTTATCTCAGAGAGCTGTGTGTGCGCTAACGACGAACCGAAAATCCGCGAACACAATCGCTACTGCCGAGGCATCGCTCAACGTCGCTGACTACAAGACCCGATGGCTAGTGCAGCTTCTTCTTTTCATCTCCTCGCCTTTGTGCAGTCTGACGCTTGAGAGAGAGATTCTCTGTATAGTATGTGTGCAGTGTATAGAAAAGGGGATAAAACAAGGAGTCGAGGGGGTTAGCTACTGCCGGGTGTTGCGTAATGAGGTGGAGGGATTGTTTCGTCTAGTCCATGTATGCGCGACCTCCTCGCTTGGATTTGATTTTTTTTTTTAAATAAAACTTTTTCAATTCAAAAATCAAACAATTACTCGACGCGATTCACAAAGACAATGTAGAACTGCAGTGTAAAATATGATAATAAGAAATGAACGACGAAACAACCAAAGAGCCAATCGATCAAAAATTCCCACCCGATCGAAAGCACGCCGTGCGCGATCATATCGCCGCGGCTGCATATCTACCCTCTAAAATATTCCACAATGTATGCGTACGCATCGAGGTACGCATCGTCTTAATGATATTCAGTAATTGTAGATCGCAAGATCGGATATATTATATACTATACACGCGCACAAGCGACTGTGTATATATATGTATGTATATAAACATCGCGTACTATATATCGAGCGATTCCCCCCGCAAATCTATAAACTCTAAAATTCTCTCTCACATACACACACACACTGTTGCATCAGAAGAAAAAAAAGGAACAAGCCAGCGCAAAAAGTCGCGCAGAGAGCCATGTACGCGATACACATATTCCGGAATAAAAGGACAAGCTCGCGCAGTCGGCAAAAAAGGCCGCAGCCGCGCATAATAATGGCCGCGCGGAAACTATTAGGGACTCGGTGTTAACATGGCCGTGCGCGATCGCGAAAACATTATCTTCAATCGCGTATGTGTATGTGTGTGTGTATATATACGGCACGAGAGAGTTTACAAGAGAGAACTCTCGGGTGTCCTTCCTACGCCCGAGGGCGACGCGCTCGGTATTTTACGCGCATGGATAGAGAGAAAGAGTACGATCGAGATGTTGACGGTTTTCCGAGGGGATTTATGAGACGTGCCGATCGATCGGGCTATATATGTGGCGAATCGCGAGGCTGATAAGGCGAGGTGGAGCTGTTTCTTTTTTTTTTTGAGTTGAGTGTATATAATAGTGGATGCAGGTGCAAAATAGGCACGAGGATATACGCGTGTATTTTCATTTGATTCGAGTGACATGGATTTTTAGATTTTTCTGTCGTGCCGTCATCGCATATCGGTCCTGCACTGTGTCAAATAAGGCGAGATACAAATTGAATTGTACAAACCAGAATTCTAGAAAGCTTCACAATCTCATCAGTACCTCAGCCTTATATACTCAACACAGCCAGCAGCTCATATGCAAATCAGCAATTAACAGCCACGTCCTAAGAAATTTCGCTCCAATTTTTTTCCCACGAGCAAACCTCCTCGCGAGAGATCACTCGTCCGACTCGCACAGCAGTAGCCCATAAATCAAGCCTCTCGCATCCCTTCGCTTTCTTTTCATATTCCCTCAATCACGACGTCTCAACGCAACATTTTGTTAACAAGCTCAACACCTGAACCTCTCGCTCTCTCTCCTACACATAGGTATATAGTTGCATCACCACACGAGAGGCCTCCTCCTCTTCCTCCTCGAAATATATTAATGCACCGGTCTGCGCGCCATTCATAACGCGAATGTTATTAGGCGCAGATCGCCGGCTCCTGATAAGCCGGTGGAGCTCTGGTTAAAATAAGGATGATGTATGCCCTCGCGCTGCTTCCTCCACTTGCGTGTGCCCCAGCTCTCTCTCTCTCTCTCTCTCTCACTCTCTCTCTCACTCTCTCTCGCGGGATGTATGCATAGATTCGTATCGGGTAGCATCGCTTATACTGCTGCTGCTCTGGTGGTGTTGGGAGTAAAGTGAGAGAGAGGGAGAGGACAGGGATATAGTCTCTCTAACTCTGTGTGTGATATTACGATGTGCGAGTTGCGCAAGGAGGACTGATGTGCTGGCGAATAACCTGGTTGGATATAGGTGTCGTAATGTGGCTTTTTTGGAATATTTTTATTTTCGTGTCTCACTGTGACTATATTTTAATGTTTTCAGTTCTGATCAATTATAAAGCGAAATTTACGATTACAAGCATTTGTTCGGTTGAAACTCGACTCGCTAAAGAATTGAAGTGTATCCGCAAAGCAGGACAAAAACTTCCAACCGCACTAAAAATTTTCATTGCATCTCATCGCAAAGACGTCAAGCTTGCATCAGTCATCGTGACAATGAAGAAAAATCGCATGATCTCACCATCTCCCACATTAATAAACAACAATCTCGTGTCGTGACAGTACTCAGCAGCAGCTCCGCTCATCAACAGCCTCTATATACCGATCCGGCCAATCACATCCTCCCCCCGTCCCCTACTGCACGTTTAATCAAAAGACGTAGACACACTCGGCCTGCATTTACATTCAATTAGCGTAACCGGTCACCGCTGCGGTCATTCTCGCGCGCGCGCGCACAAACGTTTCGCGTCAATCAACTTTCCGTTTATACCCGGCAGCAGCAGCAGCAGTGCCTTTTTTTGCGCCGGTTTTTGTCCACTGCAGCCGATCGCTTCGTAGAATCGGTTTCCCGTTTTCCGTGAAAAGGCCATTTTTAGCGAACGCGCCCGCGCGTTATTACAGTGACTGTTCATGTTTCTCGTGCGGATAGGACATATATAGAGAATAAGGCTCTCGACGTATGGGTATAAACACGAGGCTGAGTCTACGAGGCTGTAATCGTTGGCTTGAACTTTTTTGTTTACGGTGATAAGTCAACGACGACGACGACGACGACGACGACGACGATGTCGTGGAGCGTATGTCCTAGGCTGATTTATTGCTGACGTCGATTTCGGTCGATTGATTTATGAGGAATCATTAGGCGAGATGCCTGATTTTTCGTATACACCGCATCTATTTGAGCCTCTATTAGGGATTGATTTAGTAGAGAAAAAAATCTTAAAACTGCAGTGAAGTTTAAAAAAAAAGTTATTGTAATTGTAGGTAAAATTGTGGACAGATTTATAATCTCGGATAAAAGCAACGTCTATTTACCGTATTATACTGAAATAAAGTTTTCTGGAAATGATGAAGCATAATCTTGTTCCGTTCTTAATAATATAAACTTGTACCGGAAGGCGATAGCGGCAAGCTTTTTATTTTTAGTATATGACCTAGCTTCTGTACAGATTTAATAATGAACTTTAAAAGCTTACTTAAGAAAATCAGCGTACCAGAACGTGTTGCGACTTCATTAAAAAATTAACTCTTTCAAGCGACTTTGCACATTTTTCACCGGTAAAATTATCGTTATAAAATCAATTTTTTTTCATAAGTATAAAAATAAACTTGACAAGTCTTCACCAAAAGCCAACAATGCAACAGCATCTCCCATTGAGCTCCTCCTCAAATCCTCCCATGCTCACGAAAAGCCCTCATTCCTAAAAAACAAGCCTTTCGACATCGAATCTCTCCCTCAAAAACAGACCCCCACAACACCGAAGGCGCACATACGATCGAGCTTGCGATGCGTCGCTGGCGTTGTTGTCTCAGCCGAGAGAGCACACACAGCACACAACCGGCTAAATTAGTCGGCGTGGTGTGCGGAGAAAATCGCGCGATCTATTCTGTCACGCGCGCGCTGCGCTTTTCTTTCCGCGCTCGCTTCGCCCGTCGTCCCGAAATAATTGGCAAAAGAAAGCCCTGGAACGACTCGACCCGACGGACAATGTGAATTATTCGAGTCGGCGGCTGTGGCGTAGGGACTACTCTAAGTACTACTGTTGTGTGTATACTATATAATACTGTGTGCTGCACCGAGAGAGAGAGAGAGAGAGAGAGAGAGAGACTTGCCGCTAGAAATCCCATTAAAACGCGCGCTGATGCTTACTGCTGGCTATGCGCAGTTTTGCGCGCCTGCATTACCCCTAAATGATTGATCGACGCGAGAACGACTGACTCTTTTTGCACTAGTCGTCTCGTGCGCTCGTGGATTTGGAGGAGGGAGTGTATGCAGCGTCGTCTTTTATACGTCGCGACTTTTGTAGGAGCTGTGCTGCTCGAGATGGGCGGACTGGATTGCATCGTGAAATATCTGTCGCGCGTGAATTAAACTGCTGGAGAGAGAAAGAGAGAGAAAGTGGACGGTTTTAAGGCCGAATTGTGTGTAAGTCTGGCTCTTAGTTTAGCGGAATTGTCATGTTTACTTGAGTCTCTCGTGACAATAATGTATACTCGAGAGCTTTTACGATCGTTATATCTAGCGTTTTATGTACGTACGTTTAGTGAAAGCTTGTTGTGTTCAATATTCAGAAAGTAAAGATATAAAAAGATCCGTCAAGCAGAGATTTCCCAATTTGTGCTCCAATTAATTTCAAGGTACGAGCCGAGAGCGCCGATGAAAAATTCACTCGGCCAATTTGCACTCGAAATTCGCACGATAAGCTGCAAGAATCCAGCGAACGGTAGTGGGCACTGAAAAAGAAGCAAAACAAAGTTCCCTCTGAGCTGGCAACAAAGGCATATGCCCACTTTGCTCTTGGAAGCGAGAACGCATGCGACGAGATACACGCGCGCGTGCATACGGTATCGCACTAGAAAGAGAGTAAGAGAAGATTCTAGGTGAACTCGTTGTTTTGCGAAGCTACCAGGCATTGTGCGGTACTTTGCCTCCTCCGCCGCCCCGGCGCTACAAGATAACTTACTTTATCCCTGGCCGCTGCACTTGTATAAATTACGGGCGAATAATGGTGTCCTCTAGCTGCTCTTTGGCCCGAGAGCAAAGTGCTTGTTCGCGCTGTGAGATGTTTTGTCTTGGATGCGATATGAAGTTGTCGTTGGAGTTAGTGAAATGTTTTGAGGGGAGATGCTGACGTTTATTATGTTAGCGAAATTTGCAATTTGATTTAAAACTGGATTTTATGAACAATCTACTAAACTGCTTGAGATGCGATTCACTGAAACTCTTCAAACCGCCTGGTGAAATTGTCCAGACAGTACTTTGAAACATTTATGATCATTGTCTCCCAGAAGTGATTAAAATCATAAATACTATTTACCGTTCCAGGTAAGACTAAAGAGAGTAGAGAAGAGGCGGGACACGAAGTATAGGAGGAAAGAGAAAGCTAGGGGGGAGGGGGTGGGTGGGGTAGAAGAGTGTCGGTATAGGTCATCAGCTTGTCTATTACGCCAACGTCAGTTAGTTCTGTCTCCACCCTGAACCCTGCAAATTAACCTAATTGGACTTCGAACGGATAAATAGCTCTGTCAGACCCATTGGAGACCATATCGTAGTCAGCAGTTCAACTGTCAACATCGAACTCTTGTCACAGTGCAAAATACCAAGTGCTCTTCTCTATTTCAACATGTTTCGTTTCCTGTCCACGAAAAAATTGGAGAAATCAGATACATTGGCATCACCTTGCCATCAATCAAACAGTAATGGCTTCAGCCTTGTGAACTTACTAAGTCGGTTGAACCTGTACAACGAAGAATCGAAAGAGGTACGCATATCACTGCACCAGGCTGTGAAAAACGACAATTTCAAGATCGCAGAGATGCTACTTCGACGAAAAGCTGAAGTGAACAAGCTTTCTGAAGATAACTTGATGCCTCTTCATATAGCTGTGAACAACAAATCTTATAAGATGGTCGAGCTATTGCTGAGACATGGAGCCATAGTCAATCCAAGCAGGAAGACGACAAACCCGAAGACTCCGCTTTTTTTGTCAGTTGAGAAAAACTGTATGCAAATAGCTCGTTTGCTATTGGATAACGGAGCTTCGATAAAAAAAGCAGTGACTCAAAGTGACACAGTGTTCGATTTAGCCAAGAGAAATCGCAATAAGCCGTTGTCGAAGCTGCTGATAGAGTACGCCGTTAAACAACTGAATGTGGAAAGTTATATAATTAGAAAACGCTTGGAGATGAACAACAAGAAGAATGATTCCCTACTTATTTCAGTGCTAAAGAAGAACACGCAAACTTTAGCGAAAAAATACGGTCTGCGGAAAAATGATCCGATGCCGGATGCGATGTAAATACTTTTCAAGTATAATACGGAGATCGATTTGTACAGCGTTTTATATAGTATATAAAGTATATTAGTATAGTAAGTAATTTAAGAGTAAATGAGTTGCGTATGCTATACCATGTTTGTGTATTAATTTAAGCATATGTTAAGTATTAAAATTTAGGCTTTATGTAAAACAGTGAGTAATTTTTAAGACTAAATAAATTGCGTATTCTATACTATATTTGTGTATTAGTTGAAGTGTAAGTGTTAAATTTTCTATAAAATAATAATAATTCAAAAAAGAAAACGAAAAAACATATTTGTCTGATTTTTTTTTCTCTCCTAAGAAGTTCTACTTTCTTATTCTCTTAGTTAAAAAAATTTGAAACAATAAATATCAACCAAATAATTTGACACTATTGGGAGTTAAAAATTGTCATGCGACCTATTCCTAGCAGTCGAAAAGAAAATTCAGAGAGTATACATTCAGTTTTAATTAACAATCATAGAATGAAAATGTAAAGATAATAAATATAAATTAAGTGCGATGAGAAGCGTAAGAATATAAATTTTTTATCTATGATATGTGTCCCAGGTCTTGAAAAGCCAATTTTTTTTAAATTGTTACTTTCAATTATTTTTGTCGTTATTTTAGTATTTTTTTTTTTATTTCGATATTCCAACCCA
>UCQR01075818.1:843-11295 GCA_900474235.1 Cecidostiba semifascia | reverse complement strand
ACATTATAATAGTTATTATAAAAATAAAATTAAATATAAAAACGCATGCTAAAGTACGCAAGGATGTGAAATATCAATGAAAAACATTTCTTCTACTTTCATAAAAATTTTTTTCACTTTGTCATTATTGCAACAAACACAGTCAAGAAATGCAAAATTTTGGCTTGTCAAGAGTATAAAAGTAAACTTATTGTAATTATTTTAGCTGATTGCTTGGAAACGATTATTATTACAGTTCGAATTTGTCATAATGTAAAAACTTGCAAAAACCAGCGGATAAAAATTATAAAATTTTTGTTAATATATGTACACCAATGTACGTAAGATTGTACACAAGTTGGCAAACCAAAATTTAATTCTTTGATATTTTACATCCTTTTACAAAAAGAAGAAAAAAAACAATTACTGCGATTTTCGCATCGCGTCCTCCATATACGGCTTATACAACTCATAATTCCCTGTAAGTATTGCGGCACCAGCCATTATATCGTGCGCATACTTAACAACAGCGTTATAATTGTCTCTACCAATAATCTTCAAGTTGAGATCAAACACACTTTTGTCACTCAACATCTTCTTTCCGGGTGGGGGTAGTCCCGGCATGGGGGTGGTGGATTTTCGCTTTTTTGTTCCTGGATTTGAATTGCTGTCTTCATTACTATTTTCCTTTTCTTCCTTCTCCTTGTCCCTCTTGGGGCAGCTACATACTCGGACCTCTAACTTCCTTCTTCCAAGAATCTGATTTTGGTCGGTCTCTAGAGTAAAGATCAGTTCAGTCGGTCTCCGATTCATACCACTCGTACAAGAGTTCTTGCAGTAGAACACAAAATCCATTGGAACATTTTGCATCCCTGCTTCTGGCATCCCCAGCGGTGTTAGAACAGATAAATGACCGTTAGATGCCTCTTCATATGTGCACGCGCCATGCACGCCTCTGACAACGTGCTTGAGCTGACGGGGATCTCTATTACGGTTGCTGTTGTTATCCGGTGCCATATGATTGTGGCACCTAACCACAGGTTGGCTTCGATGCTGGTCTAATTTATACACCATTGTCGCACGTACCCATAGTCCATCTGATGGAGGGGTCCATTGGAACTGCAAGGGTAGCACTTCTTCCATATGAATGAAAACTTTGCTTAATTTTTCCGAGTACTGTAAAAAGATAAAATAATATTTAAATAAAATAAAATTTTTATCCATGATTGAAAGTATTCAAAAATCAAGTATTTAAAATCATTTTTAATCGCACTCAAGGCGATTTTATACTTTTCAAATATTACAATTTTTTTTAATGAAATCATTTTTATGATATACTTACCACCCAATGTTTTCCATTATTTTGTTGGTGATTCAAAATAAGCTGGAAATTGTAATCTCCAGCAAATTCGTCTTTTCCTAAAATAGGAGGTGCGATTGATTGTTGTGGCTGCTGTTGTTGCTGTTGTTGTAGCAGCTGTTGTTGATGGGAAATTGCAAGAATCTGTTGTAACTGGATCTTATCTTCCTCTCCTCCATTTGGTACGTAATCGCAATTTACGAAAGGTTGACTAAATGCTTCTCCCAAGCTTCCCATGGATATTGAAAATTGCAGTGGATCAATGTCACTGGAAAAAAAACAATTTCATCATTAACATTACATATTAAATTGACAGAAATTTTTTATTAATCTGTTTTATCTGGCTGTAGCTACTGTTCGTATTTTTTAGATATAGTATCATGGGTTTTAAATACTTAAATTAATATCTTGAAAAACTAAAAATTATTATTTTCAAAGAATATCAAATAAGTAGTTATCTTGAAAGACTGTAAAACGTCTCATCAATGATGAGAGTAAAAAATTCTTATAAAAATTGATTTTATTGACTTGCCAAAGAACTAATAAACGAAGATAGCTGTTGGCATTATTGTACAGAATATCGTAGGTCGCGTCGTCGTGTGTGTTTTCCGATCAAAATAAAAAGGTTATATTTCGTTAAAAAGAAAAACCCAAAACTCCAATTTACATTAATACGTCAGCTTGCAACGGTTGCAAACTGGAGTATAGGTAGATACGCGTAGGTCTGCAATACAATGCAAGGGATATCCCGCAACGTTGTAAAAAAAAAAGATGTCCTCCCTGCACCTGAAAACTCCGACCTTCAAGGCCATAAATCAGCCGATCATAAAACCCAACCGTCACCATCGGCAGTATATCCGTCGATTTTCTAAAGTCACGCTAATAACTACTCAGTGTCCGTTGCGTGTCATAATCCACCAGCCGATAGATAAGCAGAGTTATATGCCCATACCTAATAAAATAACGGCCACTTCACCAGATCAACAAGCGAACAGGTCCTTCCCCCATTCTCAAAGGGCCGCAAAACAAAGAGATGCAAAAATACACGCGCACACGAGTTAAAAGCCCCTGATGTCGTATCTTTTTAAACTCGCGTCACCAAACAAACATACGCCATCAGACTCCAAGCTGTAATCGTCTCATGATCATATGTATAAGTAAATATAATGCCGCCCCCGAAAAAAAAGGATTCGCGTCCTCATGGGAATGATGCAAGTCCGAGCGTGTTTGGGTATACCGTATAGTAGGTGGGGAATGGCCCCTTCTTGAGAGGTTATGCCGTACTCACATTGCGCCGTTGGTAGCGTACTCTTGGAGTAGCTGTTCTTCCTGCGAATTGGTGAGCAGGGACGAGCCCTCCCTCGTCATGGCGCCGTTCTACGATGATGCTGCCTTCGGAAGTCTCAACCCTGCTCTCTTATTTCGCTACGTTATTGCACTTTCTTCGTCTTCTTTGCTGGGAACGCCGTTCGCAGAAGAGCGCAGCATCAAATCTCAGCAGGGCCACCCGCAGCACACCGAGATTACCCCACTGTTCACGCGTCTGTCCACACGGAAACTGCGCAAAGCGGAGGCGCGGGCAGTTACTGCCGCCAAAAGTCGACGACGATGATGAAATGGTTTTTTTCTCGAGAAACTCTTACCCCTACCACGGTCACGTGGCTACTTTTGCGATTCGCGCGCAAACGATCATGCGCAGTTCCGAGGCGGGAAATTTTGACAGTGTGTAATGAAAATTGTGCAATGATTATACGGTGTTGTCAGTTTTTTCTCATTAAATTTGTCAAAAGATAAACGCGTAAATTTTAGGAATCGAAAATCTTTATTTGTACTGTGGGGAAAATTTTTTTTTCGTTACTTTCGCGAATGTAGAAAGTTCCGCTTTCTTGAATTCGATCGTTCCTTTGTCTATACCTATGATATTCTACTTTATGTTCTTTTTGCGTTCGAATCTGAAGAAGTGAGGCCAGAATTTTATGACGATGAGTCATACTCACCTGAAAATCGCCCTATCTTTACCTTACAATTATACGCCGAACGTAAACTGTAAATTTGTATTATGCAATCTTAAATAAAATGAATTCCATTAAAGATTTATGACTGTAAAGTTGAACAGTTGAAGATTTTAAATTTATAACGTTCAAAGTAAAAAAAACTACAAATGAACGATGGATTTTTGCAAAAACACGTATTTATTTTTTTACACGTGCTGAATCTTCAGCACGATCATCACAATATAGATTTCACTGAATATTGTATTTATTCAAAAATATGAAAAGATATTATGTCACATCACAAGAGGAATATTGTAAAAATATTAAATTTCTTCGATTCTTATGATTATGATATTTTACACGATTAGCTGCTGTCGTCTCATTTCACACATTCAAAATTCTTACTCAGGATATCTTCTCATTGTGCACCGTGTCCCACACAAGACCGTCGCCGTAAGGTCCGTGACACGAGGGAAACAGGATATGCCACCAGCTCCTAAACAGTCGAAAAATCAATATTATTTTAGCTAGTTGAAAAACTACCAATACTAATCAGTTTTTTTGTTTTGTTTTGTTTTGTTTGAATAGAAAGGCCATATAGTTACCTGCCCTTCAGTCCTAGAAATAATCTCCAATTCTCTTTTCGTCCAAAGTTATATGGATTCTGATACTTTTTGCCTTGAGCTTTAAATTTCTTTTCCAAGGTGCTGTTGATGCGACCTTCGATGCTGGTTTCCCCCCTGGCAATCAAACCTGCATGCCACCAGGTTAAAGCACCTAGTGCAGCAAGTGTCGCGACGCAAATTAGAGCTGCCAGGACTATTAATTTTCGTCGATATTCGCTTTCCTTTCTCTCAGCTGCTTGTCTAGCTATCTCTTGTCTCTCTTCCTCAGTAAGATGATCTAATGACTCTGTCTGCAAAATATATTAATTTTTAAGAATGTACACCAAATTTTTTGATCCTGCATTTTGCTGTATAGGATTTACCTACCACTGGAATTATTTCTGAATTATTAATACGAACTGGGTGTCCATCAAGTTCTGGCTCTGGAGATAGAAAGAATTCTTCGTATGCTAAATGCATTCCAAATATAATGATAAAAAGTACGCCAACAACTGTAAACAGCATATACTGGAAGAAATACCTATGATTATAGTGACCAACACAATTGTTAAGCCAAGCTAAATTCATATTGTTAAGGAAACTAATAAAATAAACAAGACTGGTTGATTAAAGCAGAATTTAAGAAAAGGATACGACAGTGGTGATCCATTTTGAGAACACATTTATTGCAAATAGAGCAGTGATGAGTCCTTGGTGGCTTTGGTTTGATGCATTTTTTACAAATACTAACAGCCTCGGGTATAAGACCACCTTTTGGTGGATAGCCTGCAGGTACATTGACTCCCATGTAATAATGGAAGCATACATTTATTAACAGCCAGTTTCCGATGATTAGTAGAACTATTGTGAATTCTGGACTTTTTTCCCACCAGTAAGGAAATCCTACGTAATAAGCAATGTAGACAATTAAGGCTGTCAATATACTGACCATTACTACAAAAATCTGTTGATACAACAAAAGATATTTAGTACACATGTATATATATACATATATATATATAATTCAGGACTTTAAAAAATTTTTTCATGAACGGGTGAAACTTACTGGACCAAGGCAGGCAGTGAAGTTCTCAACAAACCATAAAATTGGCTCCAATAATGTATCACACACATAGCTCCAATTTAAATAGTGATTGTAGAATAGCGATTTGAATGTAATACGTAAACGTAACAACGTTTGACTGAAGTTGAGCCTACGGTATCAAAATATTTATTTCACATTTGTTTTTATGTAAAAATTATGGTTTTCTACTATGCTTACCATTGGAATTCTGGCTTTTTTATCACAGACCACCGAATTTTCGCCATATTTAATAGTAGAATTATTACAGACTGTTTTACTTAGCATGACTACAATAGCACCAGTTGTTCATTGTTCTATTCATGAAGCTGTGCTTATTTTTTGTATGTCAAGAAACTGTGCATAGCCGCATGATAACTCTTGTATTTGGTTAATAATTTATAAAAAATACATTTTACAAAAAAAAAAAGTAATTTACTTTACGAGTATTTTCAAAGAAGACATAAGGTATTTGAGAACGATTTGGCTATTGTCAGCTGATCAACATGGATCAAACTTTTGTTTGGTCACTGAAATGACACGTTGTACGATACTTTTTATCGAAAACAGCGGAGATTATCTCTTTTGAACAATCATGACGGTGTCTACTGTAATTGATTTGTCGAACTGATTATTGTCACTTTTAAAAAACAACCGGCAAACCAACTGCTCTCTTCTATTTCTATCACTTTTTCGAGGTTATGTTTATTTATCTACCACTACCTGCTTATACTTGCCATTCGTCAGCTGACCAATGAACCAATCAATAATATGCTCGAGGTCACGTGACCACCGCCATGATTGAATACAAAAAACATTTAAATAAGATCTTATATTCATCTTTGTGGAAGACTCAAAACTCAAACTCCAGAAACAAAATCATGTTATTATATTTGTTACTCTACTGTTCAATAATCATATTAGCATGTCGCGATCACAATATGACTTTCTATACTATACTGCTGTAAAAATATCTGAATTTCACTCCGATCATAATAGAGGCTTACATTTTTCAAGTAGGTACTTATATCGTTCAAATTAAGAGTCTAACATTATTAATGTTTAGCTAAATCACAACAGATATGCGATTTTGCTCGATCAATTAATGATTCAAAATTGGCGGTTGTTCACACAGATGCTGATGCGCACAAAAGCCGCATTTGGCATTGGTCGATCGACGCTGTAACAGTTCTCGAACGCCATGATGGCGTCCCCATCATGGACCGCCCTGGGACCGCCGACCAGTAGAGTACTATAGAGTAGAGTAGCTTGTTCCCGATTCGATTCCGTTCCGCTTCTGCTACACACATACACACGCATTCACACATATGTACACACACACCCACACTACACACACTTTGTTCTTAAAGCCTCCCCGAGTCCCCGTAGACCGTAGTCCCCGTCGCTACTGGAACGTCTCACAATTTTTCTAACCTTTTGCTGCCAGTGAAACAAACGCAGCCGATGTATATCGCGGAAAGAAATTCTCGGATTTCCGCAGGCAGCTCTCCAACGTACGTCATCTCATTGTTGAGTAATCATAATCGAGTGTATTTTTCGCATATCTGCGAAAAATAAGTGAAGCACAAGTGAAAAGGGATGAAGCATCTGAAGGGGACCTTGGCAACGATTCTCGGGCAATCGACGAACGGCAGGTGCAAATCAAATTTTGTAAGTACGCGTCTTGCCTTCTTTTCCTTTCACGCGTTAAATTCCGCCAAAGGCCAACTCATTTTCTTTCGATATAGTTATTAAAGAGCCTCGGATAATGTTGATCGACTTGCTCCGATATGTAATGGATGCGAGAATTGAGGTTAAGAAGATCGAAACAAAAGTTTTGCAAGTACGTGTGCATTTCGGAGTTGTTCTTAAGAACACATTCGAATTGACTTCCCGAGCGTTGTTTCGAGTAGATTTTTCGAAAATCGTTCTCCGTACTTATTTTTCATCCGTTATGCGTGTCTGGTCGGCGGAAATTAAAATGTTAGATCGCGATAGCTATGGGGGTACTCCGTATTCTAATGCATTGTTTTGATGGAAGCTAGGGTAGAGATGTTTGAACAAAGTAACTTTCGAACGATAGCAGTGGCTTTAAATTAATTGTTAAATTATTCCCGAACAAGCGTGCTAATGATTGCTTTCTCCCCTAATTGCCTTTTCTTTATTTTAGATACATAAATGTATAAGTTGTACATTGAAAAACTCTCAATGCTTGGAGCAGCAATGAATCGTTTTAGAAAATAATTCAAATTCTATGCAAGCGATACATAGAACTTTTAAAAATGTAAGTATAGCAATTCTGCTGTGTGTGGGCTCAGATGCCAGCGATTATTTTCCGAAATTTATATCTACAAGCGGACGTAATGTTAATAGAACCATCTGGCGGAGAGGACAAAGGATCCAAGGCATGAACTAGCCTGGCAGTCCTGCAGGTAAATCAATCGCGCGCTGCTTCCCGACCGACGCTACCTATATACAGGAAAGAAACTGGACAGCAGGACCTGATTGGTAAGCATTAGTAACACCTGCCTCTTTTTTCTAAAAATGGAGTTGTGAACAGTATTAACGTTTGGTTTTGCCTTCGTTCTGTTTCGCGTGTCGGAAAAATCGAACCAAATTTTTCGGAAAATTTGTCGCGTACTTTGGGAACTGAAAAAAATACGATAAAGTGATATATTTTTTTTTGCTTAGAATAGTCACGATTCCCCTGTTCGTCTAAAATAACTGTTCCAATTAATTACTACCTTGTATAGGATGACTTTTTTCTTAGCTTAACTTACGCGAAGATGAAATAGGCAGGCGGCGATGCAGACGGTATATCGGTCGCGCAAGACTCAAAAGTGTTCATACAAATGCTTTATGCATTCAAAGTTTTATAATATTTTGCATTTTTTGTTTCAGATATTTTAAGGCAGACGGGACATTTTTTAATATATAACGCAATACTGATTCACCATTTAGAAGAAAATTAAATAATCTGCTTCGAGATAGGTATGTACATTGAATTATAAAGTAAACAAATTTTAATTTCATTCTCAATGATGGCTTATCCTTGCTCGTAAAATGTCCGCATTGTATGACGACAAACTGGCCGATCTAGTTCAAGCCCGAGGTTTGCTGGATTGCTGAGAGAATTCGAAAATTCAATATTCGTTTGTAAAATATGATAGATGAATCCATTTACTAAATTCATTTGTACATCTGATTGCAGTAAAGCAGTACTGAGCGGCGCAGCCCGATAATGCAATAAAGGTAGGTACGAAATTTTTTATTTATATTTCATTGACAATAGCAAATTCTTAGGCATTCCCAATGATGGTTTATCCTTGCTCGCAAATTGTCTGTGACGACAAAACCGGCCGGTCTGGTTCAAGCCCGAGGCTTGCTGGATCACTGAGGGAATAAGAACTTGCAATTGTTGCTTGTAAAACTCGATTGTGTAAAGCGATATCAAAAATTTCTTTCTTTCTTTTACAGGTAGATGGGAATCAGAGACTGGAACGATATAAACGACTTCGTATAGTACGATTTTAATCAATTATTTATTTAGAAAAATTATATGTGTAGAAACGTCAGGTCCACTATGACTCAGTATCGTAATTAATATTTAACAAGTGTAATGAATTAAGGTGTAATCCTGTAGGTTTTATTGTGCTGTAGCGTAAACATGTCGATTTTGTGATAATAGCGTTCATTCGTATCCCGCGATGGATCGGTTTTGATGGCAATAGTAGAGCCGTCGCGGCATTTTCAAGTGTCCATGAGCTTGTCCATGTCACTGATGCAGTGTGGTGGGGCCATCGCGGGAGCGGTAGGAGCTAATCAAGCTCAAGCAGCTCTTGCAGCTGCTGCCGCTCATTCATCGGCTCAAGATGCCGTTCAGCCCGACCGGCCGATCGGCTACGGTGCGTTTGGCGTAGTCTGGGCTGTGACCGACCCACGAGACGGCAAACGAGTAGCCTTAAAAAAGTTGCCAAATGTCTTTCAGAGTCTGGTTAGCAGTAAGCGGGTGTTTAGAGAATTGAAAATGCTATGCTTCTTCAAGCACGACAACGTACTTTCCGCGCTCGACATTTTGCAACCTCCGCACTTAGATTTTTTCCAAGAGATATATGTCATAACGGAACTTCTTCAGAGCGATCTGCATAAGATAATTGTTAGTCCACAGCTCCTTAGCTCGGATCACATTAAGGTGTTCCTTTATCAAATTCTTAGGGGACTTAAGTATTTGCATTCTGCCAGAATTTTGCATCGCGACATCAAGCCGGGCAACCTGCTGGTGAACAGCAACTGTGTGCTGAAAATTTGCGACTTTGGACTAGCGCGTGTGGAGGAGCCTGACAAGAACAAACACATGACCCAAGAGGTGGTCACGCAATATTACCGAGCGCCGGAAATTCTGATGGGAGCGCGACACTATACCAATGCGGTCGACATCTGGAGCGTCGGCTGCATCTTCGGCGAGCTGCTGCGACGTCGAATCCTCTTCCAGGCGCAGACCCCTGTCCAGCAGTTGGAACTGATCACAGAACTGCTGGGCACGCCGACTCTCGAGGACATGAAGTATGCCTGCGAGGGCGCGCGGTCTCACATGCTCCGACGAACTCCGAAACCGCCGTCTTTGACTGCCCTGTACTCGCTCAGCAGCCAGGCGACTCACGAAGCCGTGCATTTACTCTGCCAAATGTTAGTTTTCGATCCGGATAAGCGGATCTCCGTAGGCGACGCTCTGGCTCATCCATACTTAGACGAAGGAAGACTGAGATACCACTCGTGCATGTGCACTTGCTGTTACACAACGAGCGCCGGCATGAGACACTACACTCGGGAATTCGAACCCGTCACTCCGCATACCTTCGATGATCTCTGGGAGCGCAAACTCACGAGTGTTCAGCAAGTCAAGGAAGAGATGCGCAAGTTCATTGCTGAACAACTTAATACTTCACGTGTTCCACTTTGCATAAATCCACAATCAGCGGCGTTCAAGAGTTTCGCAAGATAAAACGAGTCTGACGAATACAGTATTCGCTGTCGGATTATTGCAAGCCAAGAAGTCTGAGAGATATGGTACATTTCTTCTTGCCATGAAGTCTGCAAATCGTAATTTATTAATATTTAAAACAAAAGTATGTCCCTAGCTGAAATAGTTTGTTCACTAAACTCTGCACAAAACTTTGTTGAGCGCGAAACAAGTTTCAGGGCATTTTTAACGGAGTTTAGCAACGATGTAGAATTTGCGCTAACTGTTTTTCCATTGAAACCAGTTGTCTTTGTCGTACTTTTTTTATACTCAGCGAATATAATTCATCGAACCTCTTTCAATGTTGTATAGTATGTCTTTAAAAAAAAAAATTTTTCGCAAAGTGTAGATAACAAATTTTTTCCACTAGGGGTGAAGAAATAAGCATTCGAAGGACATGACGTAAATGAAGG
>UCQR01075817.1:790-12045 GCA_900474235.1 Cecidostiba semifascia | reverse complement strand
GCTCTCTCCCGGCACGGGACGGTCCTGGGAGAGAATGCCACCCAAGCGGGTGCGCGTGCGCGCTCGCTGTGTGGCCTCGAGGCTCCGGAGCGTGCCGAGAGCTCCCGAGTGCTGCCGAAGCGCGCGCCGCTGGGCCACCCCGGTAGAGCGCGCGCGTGCCGCGATACGTGTGGTCCACATCCATATAACACGCGTCGTCCCCCTTTTTCTCTTCTCTTCGCCGCTGCTGCAGTCGTCCGCACCTCGACTTGACTGATATACTTTCGCCACTTGCTTCTTCTTCTCTCGCGGTTCTTTCCCTGCTTACTGCTTGTGCTACCGCCTTTTTTCTCTCTCTCTCTCTCTCTCTCTCTCTCTCTCTTCTTTTTTTTATCATCCGCTCTTTAGCCTTCTCATTTTCTCACACTTTTGGCGCCCTTCTTATTTCGCCACGCACGGCGCTCGTTTAAATTCTTATCAAAGCTGCTTATCGTAATGGGACCTGATGCGCGCGGGGATCACCTTTTCTTTTTGCCGGTTTATGCTTTATTGGATCTTTTTTCTTTCTCTCTTCCTCTCCATTTCTCTCGCTCTCTGTTTTGATCGAGTGCGGAATATCCATAGTTGTTGCTTGGTTGTGTCTTATTACACTTGACACTACATTACACTTTCTAGTCTGCGTTGCTGTTTGTAATGACGCGATAGAATAAGAACAATGTATTATAGTAATTATGTCATATGCAATATTTTAAACGAGTATCTGAATTAGTACGACTTGTGATCCGACAGGCTGTGATAACCAGCTATCTACACTGAACTTGTATGATGTAAAACATTTTGATCTGATCAAATAAAGCTTATTCTATTCTATTCTATTATATAGCTGCATGTTTTGTGTACACTTTAATTTTATTAGTGTGCAAGTGTAGGGATCTGGCTATCAAAATACATGATTCTACTATTAAGAGTAATAAACAATTTAAGCGAAACTTGATCAGGGTTGCTTTCCGTTACTGGATCAACCCCCCCAAGCTACAATGTAAAAGGCCCCCTAAAATCAACTCCACTTGCTCGGTCGGTAAGCTGTAGCGGATCTGACATCATCAGTGCCCATCCACCCGGTTGCAAAGGCCTAATAAAACCGAATAAGTCCGGGTGCAAAACCTAATAGGAATTCAATCCTATGCGGTTTCTGCACCCGGACTTATTGGATTTTATTAGGCCTTTGCAACCGGGCACTTGATCCGCCAGTCGTCAAGCAATACTCAAGCAATAGCGACGCTAGGTGGCACATAGGAACTTTTTCTCTAGAAAATGCATTCTCCTCAGCACAACCCTGTTGGTCCGCTCACATTATAACTGATACTGAGTCTTCTGAAAAATATAACATTCGTATGTAAACGACAGTTTGCGACGTTAAACTTTCGCATTATACTCCCGGTATATGTATATACATATACATATCCCGATACTCGTTTTAGTCGCGTTCGCGCGGCGAGCGCGCGCAGTCTTATACGTTCTTGTTCACATCGCAACGTCGTTTTCACATTATCCGTCTCTCTCCCTTTGGTGTATTTTCGTCTCTCCTCTCACTGCATGCAGCAGCAGGAGTCGAGGCGGCGCTTTTTGCACTCTCTCTCGTCGATCCTTTCGCACGTGCTCGCAGTGCTAACTTACGATCCTCTCTCCCACTTGTTTCCCTCCTCTATCTTTCTCTCTCTCTTTCTCTCTCTCTCTCTAATACTCGTATACAGTTTTTCATCCCCTATATGTATATACACATACAACTTTCGTTCGATATATAATATATTACAATGCACACTCTTACTCTCGTTTTTTCTTACATATACTACATACTGTATTATCCCCTTTATTTATCTCTCTCAGCTTTATCGCTCCATCTCTTTCGCTCGCGGGCTCTCCTCTCGTAGCTTTTATATTCATATCTCGCTCGCTTCTCGATTCTTCTCTCTGCAGCAGCAGCAGCAGCAGCGGCGGCGACTCTCTCGACTTAACAAGAATCTTTATTGTTTTCTCTTTTTCTTCTCTGGTGGAGCCTTCTCTCTCTCTCTCCGTATAGTTTGATTTGGCTGGTCTCGCGCGAAGCGTGAAATTCGCAGACGCAATAATTCGGTGAGCGCAGGTGTGTGTGTGTGTGTTAAGATTCTACTGCACTCACACACGCACACAAGTTCTCTCTATTGCAGTTTGTGAGAGTCGTCGTTGGCGGCGTTTTAAAAAAGACTAGTTGGCGGTGATATAAGAAAGAGCAGAAGCAGCAGGAGAGAGAAGGTTCAAAGAGCCGCCCATAGTGGTTAAAGAGGGCCACGTACACGCAACTTTCGGCGCTATATAACGCCTCTCTCTCTCTCGCGTCTCTCAAAAAGAGTCAAAGAGCGGACCGCCGTAAAACGTATATACGAGAGACTCTTTCTTCTTCTTCTTCTCTTCTACTTCTTCTTCTTCTTGAGCGTGCGCGCGGCGCAGGCAAATTTATTTTATATTTCTCTACCTTTTCTAGACCTTTCACAATATTTGGCCGGTGAGTTTGGCGTGTCCCGCAGCCGCAACGCTTTTACATCGAGAGCCGTATAGTCGGCCTTTGAGCCTTACGTGATGGATGGTCTTCTCTCTCCGCCGCCGCGTTCCTCTCTCTCTCTGTCGGCCTTCTCTCACGCGCGCATAGGCCTCTCTCTCTCCTTCTCCTGCTGCTGTTCTTAGCTCCTTAGCATCGCGAGAGAGCTGCTGCTGTTGCTGCGCCTGCTACTCGCTTGCGATGTCATTTAAGAGACTGGAAAAATTCTGGTCCAGCCATCCTCTCTCTCTCTCTCTCTCTCTCTCTCTCTCTCTCTCTCTCTCTCTCCTCTCGTCCCGGACGAACCTCCGCATTCCTCGGCCGCGTCGACGCCTTCACCCCGCGTGTGCCTCTCTCTGCATCAGACTCTCTCTCTCTCTCAACGTCATATATATATACATATATAGAGGCTCTTCGTCGTCGCGAGTATATACATAAATTTCGCCGCGGCGGAGAGCCTTACCTGTGTGCCGGGCCATCACCTCAGTCTCTCTCGTATAGCACATATACACACTTTTTCCCATGTCCCGCTGCTTCTTTGAGAGATACTCCTCAGCAAGCGCGATTAATATTGTCCGAGAGAGGAGCTGCTCTCTGATGCTGACCCCCTCTGTGTGTATGTATGTCTGTCTGTCTGTGTGTGTGTGTGTGTGTGTGTGAGAGAGGATGAGTGTTCAGCATTCTTTTTACGGCCCGGATATACGATTGATCGTGTATGCTTCATTAGTGGCTGTTAGCCGTGTGAAAAGGACGTTTAGGCTCGAACCTGTTGCCACTTGTGCTGCTGCTGCTGCTGCTGTTGCTGCAGTCTCTGATATATACCGACGAGTAAGTAGTATAATGCAGCTCGACATTTTTTTTTTTCTTGAGAGATGATGATGATAATAGTGAATATTATAGACGATACATTTCGCTATATATTTTTATGGAATTCCAGATATGCAGATTATAACACATATGTGTATCACCGTTATTCACTCGGTGTTATAGTGTGCAAAGGAGGTGTATCACCCCCCAAGGGAGGTTCTCTCTCTCTCTCTCTCTCTCTCTCTCTCTCTCTCTCTCTCTCTCCCTACTATATACATGTATATGCGAGGGAGACGAGGCGCTTCTCGATCCCGTTCTCCGATGCGCTCGCCCAATATTATAGGTATATAATACACACGCGTATATAAATATAAAAATTCTGTCGCTATTATTGGCCTTGAAGCGTCCTGTCCTTTTCTCACTTTTTCACCTGGTGTATGTATATGGACAGCGTGTACGTGTGTACTCTTGTTTGCTTTTTCTTTTCTCCCTCTTTCGCTTCTCCCTCTCTCTCTCTTCGTTTAAATTACGCGGCCAATGATAAATATTGACCCCGACCATTACGTTATATACCTAAAGGCCATTTTTCCTTCTGCTCTACTCCGGCCATCTCAGCGCTGCACGATATTTCCGGCCGAGAATATTATATATATACGACGCTGAGCTGAGGTTTTATAACTTTTCGAGCCGCCTTTACCTGCTTGCGGTATTTGACACCTATTGTACGGGCTTTTGTCCAATAATATCTGTTTAGGCTCATCCTCTTCTCTTGTATGTATACCGCCGACGTGTTTATTTTTATTATTTTTTTGTGTGTGCGTATGTGTGTATATGTAGCTGACCGCACCCTCTGCTTATCTTGATGAAAAAAAAATGATTTTTTTTGTCCTGCGATTTGTAATAATAATCTATAGCTGATGTTGATCTGGTTGAGTGTTGTAACCGACGAAATTGTTTGTTTGCTGCACGTTTATCTGTCTATGCGAATCGATGATCTTTATTTACACATAATATATAAAGAATGACATGTGCATCGCATCAGGTGCGCAAATCAATCAATTTTGATTATCGGCATATTTCAATTCTGTGTCAGAACGTGTTGGCTTATTTTATTTGTTCTTAATTTTAATCGATTAAGCGCAACGTTAAATAAAAATCGTGACCAATTTCTTTTTTTATTTTTAATTCACACACAATGTATATGCTTCGTTTTTGTCATTCGGGATTCTGATCAATCGCTGCTAAGCTGGATACGCGTATCAGATTGTATACGAAAATTAATTTGTTAGAAATGACGTATGTGTAATTCGAAAATAACGATAAGATAAATTGCAATTTGAGATCACGACTGTGTTTCGTGTGTCATTTAATATAAATTTGTAAACCTTCTGAGATTCAGTTTTCTCTATTTTATGAAAATGAAGAAATTAAAAAAAACTGTTGTCTTTGCTACAAGCTCATCAGCTAGTAAGCCAAAACAAAAATTTAAGAAGACTATACAAAATATATGACAAATAGTTGAATCAAAAAGTTCTGTATAAACAAAATTATAGCAGTATACACTTGTACATATATGCATTGGAGTTCGCAGACATGTTAGACAAGTGAAATAGAAAAAATTTTTCATCTTTCAATTCGACATCTGTTGAACACGACAAAAATTCTTGCAGGTATAATTCAAAGACATGTAACATCGATTAGATCGTATCTATTCCATTGTTAAATGTCCTCATCCGTCAAGTATCGATTACTAAACGTCAGCATCAGACCGTATATCCTCTGCACAATCAGTTCTCACATATTGAGAAAATTGAAAAATAAACGAGCTTTGTTGTGCACTGTTATGTCTGCAGAAGCCGTTATGTCAATAATCTATAAGAAAATCGAATGCGAAAAATGCAACTATTTATCCACGGTATCTAATCGTTTGTAAACTTTGAGCGATTTTATCTTGAAATATAGAGCCAACTAGTATTACATTTTATGTACAGTGTAAATCTTAGATTGGATTTCTTGCTCTTATTAAAAACCTTTTTTGTCTACGTAATTATAATAATTCACATATTATGATAAATAAATAAACTTTAAAAGATGCTACTATAATTTTTAATTTGAATACGATAATATATTTAAGAAAAATGTGTTTGGAATCTAAATCAAGATATCCGAGTCGATGCACATATTGCTTCCGCAAAAAAAAAGAATCGGTATTGAAATACCACGATAAGAACTGGGATCTACTACTACAGTTGCTCTTCTTATCAGTTCTGGGTTTCCCAAAACTTCGAGTGGACGATTCAAATGTATATATCAAAAAATTAAAATTTCTCATTAAGGAAGTTCGAATGTATACACTTATTGCAATAGCTATATACGCATATATTATATTGATTTAAAAAAAGAGTGATCCAACAGTCAAATTTTCGCAAGCAACACTAATATATGATTTAAAAAAAAAACTATTCGAAAAACAATAAAATGTATATTGTCTACGATAAAATACTGTTTTATATACTTTTATTTCATTAGATGAATCATCACGATCCGATGATAAACCGCACTTAAATTACCGGAAACAAATTATAATCTTTTAAATAGCGGATATCGTAAAAATTGCATCACGTACAGTCGGATACAAATCGTATACTTGATTGATAATGACGTGCTGATTCTCGCTCTCCGATTATCGAGTAGATAATCCTTCCGTACTTTACGATGGTCATCGTCATCATCACTGTTCGTGTAAGACAATCCTATATTACTGCGAAACTGATGAAAAATCCCCGTTTGAAGATACACGATCTTTTTCACATGTAGAATATGTGAATATTTCTCAATCCTGATGTGATTTAAGAATCATCCCTAATAGGATGTTTTTATATGAATGTTAATCGCAATGTCCACCATTTCAGTGAAATGTAAATATTTACCGTTTATTAAAAAATTGGATATATTTCAAATCAAAAGATAACAATTTTTTCAAAAATCGCCAATGCAGATATTTAATGAAACTATATAAATTCAAGAAACACGCAAATTAAATATTTAACAGGAAAATTTGCAAATGCAATTCTCATATCGCACATTTCGCGGAAACTTCATCACTTAACGTGCGTAAAAAGATTTCTGAAAACGAGTAATTCCCTGAATATCTACAAGAAATAACACACATTTTTCCCTATATTATATAACTTCTGCAGAATTAGATTTTTCTCGATATCAATCTTCACATCAAAAACTACTGTTAAAGCTCATAATCTCAATTGACAAATTACTTAAATCGTGACTCGCATATATTTTGTATTATTTATCGAAAGGAAATGAAAAGTTGACAACTCACGCTTAATACACACCGAATACAACATTATATATATCAATCTCTCGAAAGTCAATATCCGGCGATAATAAAATTTTTTCGAAAACTCCTTCTATTATTCACTCGACTATATATACACTTATATAAGTATACATATACACATTCGAAAACGCATCATACATTACACACGAATCCAGCAGATATAATCACACGATTTTATATCCAAAAGATAATAAACCACCCAATATAATTTCACACTACCCAAGCAGCTGCAGCGCAAACCTGCATATATAATATCTCGCTATAAGTACACACAGCCTATACATTACACCTCCTTAACTCCAGCTTTCAGATTCGCTCATTTCAAATTATAAGTATATATATATAAATTCAGCTCTCAGCCGCGCGCGCGCGCGCACACATATAACATTATTATAAAGCGTTATTACAGAGGCTGTCAGAAATTTTTCAACCCTCTCCGCTCTTATATACAGCTCTCACGTGAGTAATTCAAAGCGATTTTTCCCGACTGCACCCACACGTATATATACGTATATACACCGTATATGTATATATATATGTATATGTGTATAAGTATAGTGTATAATAAAACTCGCGGAAACGAGGAGAAAGCCGCCGTCGCGGCGGTAATGTATAATCGCGCGACGTTGATTCATCGCTCTCTGTGCAGCGCAGAGCAGCGAGAGAAGCCTGTGCAAAAAAGAGAGAGAGAGAGACTATAATACGTCAGAGAAAGAGAGAGACTCGTAGGTGTCGAGACTCATCGACGCCCGTTGTATAGTATATAATACTATATATATGTATATAATACGCAGCCTGAAAACTGCTTCCTCATGAGCGCACGCGCCTCCTTATCGCCAGCCCTTCGTATTATATGTATTTATATGTGTGTGTGTGTAAAGTGTGTATATATATCAAGGCGAATGACGTCAGTTTAAACATAGTTTGATTGTGTCTTCGGAATACATAAGGGAGGCGAATTTTTTGCTCCAATTACTGATTTATTGATCCACGACATATGCCCATACCCAGCCCCCATAACAACTATGGTACGTGTGTTGACTCAAGAATAAAAAAAAAATTACGCAACCCCTACCGGGAATACCCTATATCATATCGGAGCTTATTTCCCGGTAATCTATATATATATATAACATATGCAACAGTTGGCTCGTTACGTCATTCCGCAAATATACATCACGACGCAACATCAGTATTATATAGACACACTGCACTTTTATCTCTAAGAATGAACTCAGAAAAAAAGAGAGAATTTTTCACTTTCACCGTATAACAATGCGCGCGCGCGGTACTTTTATTTTGATTTTTCCGCTCCGGAAACGGCTTCACGCGCCCGTGACGAATTTCAGTCCAGCCCCCTTGTGTGTATAATATACCTCCACGCAAACAAGCATACGCAAGTTTTTCGAAAACTACCTCAAGGCCGGAAAGATACTTATCCTCATTCCCTTGGATATATTCTCGGAAGGAGAGTAAAGATATATTCTTCAAAAAAAATTTTCGATTTTTATTTTTATCATCACACATACACGTATACACACAGAGCTTATCGATCGGTCTTATCACACGATCGGTAAAAAATCGTGTATAGAGAGATAGAGAGAAGGGGACCGTAGTTTAACAATGCTCGCTCGCGATGGCGAGAAGCCAGTGCTACCCGGCTGTCCCTGGCGAACGGATCACGTATATACAGATATATGTATACACACACGGTGCTACATCAGGAGAAGGAATATAAGTGTGTGCAGTATATATATATATACAAAAGTGGGGATACAGAAACCTTCGTCCCCTCCTCTCTCGTGCACCTGTGCTAGCTGAAGCTCCTCCTACCGACCAATCGACATCTCGCGACCCCCGTTTGACTGAGGACACTTTGGTGGGGGTAACAGGACTAAGCCGCGCGAAAGCCCATCTTTGCATTTTCCCACCTCCGGAAAAGCTTTCGCACGACGTCCCTCTCCCCAAAGCTCTCTCTCTCTCTCTCTCTCTCACTCACTCTAGAGACAGAGAGTGTGGGGGTCGAAAGAGCGCTCGCGTGGCCGACGACCTTGTCTCAGTCGTCGCTTCGTGGCCGGCGCATCGAGATTGTTGTCGCGTTCAAGACTGGTTGTCCCCATACAATTTTATACAGACACAGAGACAGAGAGAGAGAAAATCCGAATCGTCAGCAGTAGGATAAAAAGAAGAAGAAAAAAAGAAGAAAAAAGAAAAAACGCGTACAGCTGGCGCAGAGTGATCTGATATGCTGCAGCGTCGGTCATGCTCGGCCGGTGCAGCAGCTGCGGTTGTTCAACAGGTCGTCGTTACTGGTGGTGCAAGTGTGCGTTTGTTGTTGTTGTTTTTGTTTGAAATAATAATTGTTGAGTGCTGGAGTAGCTGTAGTGGTAGTGGAGCAGTCGCGGCAAGGAAATCATGCTGATAGCGCAGCCGATGCTCGGGGCGCTGCTATTACTGAGCGCGTTCGCGAGCTCGGCCTTGGCTTGCGGACCAGGTCGCGGTGGTGGTAGGCGACCGATTCTACGCAAGCTTACGCCGCTTGTATTCAAGCAACACGTGCCGAACGTCAGCGAGAATACACTGCCTGCTAGTGGATTGGGCGAGGGTAGAGTCTCGAGGAACGACAAGAGGTTCCGGGATCTAGTGCCGAATTACAACGTCGATATTATATTCAAGGACGAGGAGGGTACCGGCGCCGATCGACTTATGACTCAGGTTTGTTATATGTGTATGTGAATTTTATGGTTATCTTTAGAGAGAGCGAGAGCCGGCGCCGATTTTCTTTCTCGGTAGCGACGCATTTTTCCGCAGCAAACAATGTATCGTGACCGGTATGTATTGTGTGTGTGTAGTTGGAGATCGGTTATCTCTGTGTATTATCGCGCTGGCCTTGGCCAGGTTTATGTACTACACTGCATCAGTAGCATCGGCCCGTCGGAGCCGGAGATAAGCCTGTTCGAACCGATTTTTTCGGCTAATCTGCACTGAAAGATCGGTATAACGATTATATATGTATACGCATCGCGTGCGTCACGCTGCTCGCGTTTTGATTATCGTTGCCGATTTTTATGAAAATAAAATCCAGGCGTCCAGTGTTTTTGAGAAAAATTTTATAACATCACTCGAAAATTATATATACAGTAAGCTGTCTCTCTTATCTGTTGTGCTCGAAAATTGTATATGTGTGTATTTACCGATAGCTTATCTCCGATGAGTAAGTACATATACCGATCGGAGAGAAGAAAGTTTTTAAAGCGGTAGCCCCCGTTTACACAGTGCACTCGGCCCGACGACATATATAATACTATTTCTATTATTATTATTATTATTATTATATACTAGTCAAACAAAAGCTTATACAGCACATTTCCAGAGCGGCGCAAAAAGTGCGATCGCAGAGATCGGCGGAGGAAAAAACGCGAGCCGATTTTATAACGATCGCGAGAAGAAAAGCAATAACAAAATCGGTATTGTACACGAGAGAAAAAGAGAGAGAGAGAGAGAAAAAGCGGCGAAAGAGAGAGAGATTTGAAAAAAAAGCTAAGTGATTGTGGGTAGGTTTATGGCGGCCATAACCGGTGTTTGCTTTGCCGCGTTAAAGCTCCTCCAATTACGGCAAATAAACGTATATAATGACGCGACGCTCCGTGTGATGCTTCTCTCTCCCACGGCTTTTCTGTACTTGTTATTATACTCTTTTAATTCCGATCGAAAGAAACGTCGCGAAACGTATAGCTATATACTCCATAATACTCCAACAGGTGCGAAGTCGTTGAACGCTCTCCTCTCTCGCGTGCGCGACACACTATTATATACTACATTATACTGCAGAAATACGATAGCGAGTTTTAAGATTAGGAAGAAAGCTGAGCGAAGCGTCTGCGGCGTTATTATATTTTTAACGTTTGTTTATCTCTCGTGTAATCGATATTTATATAACATCACAATGCGCTACTGATGCAGTGTATATATAATTGCTACTTGCAAAGCTTGTTATCAATGATGCAACTGTCGCTTCGGAGAAGACACACGTGCACACAGGTGCGAATATTGTACTACTTGTTCTCTTTCTCTCTTGCACGAGAGAGACAGAGAGAGAAACAGGATATGTCTCTATGCCACGTGGCGACACTTGCACATCGGCTCATCTTTCTCTCTTATTTTCAATCGTATATAATATTGCACACTATATACTCGAGAAGAAGAATTATAGATAGCGCAATCAAACTTTTATTGCCTCGTGTGTGTATATCCGCGGATTTACGAGCAATACAGTCCATAAAGTGATTGAATAGATCGTATTATATCGTATAACAATAATAATCTCTCTCTGTCGATCGTAAATTAGAGAAAAAGCGCGATATAGGTGTGCGATTATTGAACTTTCTCATTCAGGAATTTTCAATAAAGTCATTGGACACGAGGAATAATACCAAAGCGGTTTGTTGAGTCTTGCGCGTGTATAATATCGAGACACGCAGACCGCAAAACAGAGAGAGAGAGAGAGAGAGAGAGAGAGAGAGAGAGAGAGAGAGA
>UCQR01075707.1:10262-23353 GCA_900474235.1 Cecidostiba semifascia | reverse complement strand
GACTAACGGTGCACACACAGCAGTCGATCATTCCGACACCTACTCCACACTTTTAACCGTTCTCCAATGAAAATTCATGACGCTCTCACGTAATATACCGGCGTCATTTCGACGGTTAATTCATCGGCGTTAATACTGCGTAATGGCCCAACACACACATACACACACACACACACATGTTTGACTCGGGGTATTTTATCGCTTTATTCGAGCTTCTTTGTTTCATAAAAGTGAGAAACAGCTTTAATAACGGGTTACGCCAGTGCCAGCTTTCTTTCGGCCGTATAATGAGCGGTTGCCACGGCGGCGTCTCGCCAATTTCGCGCGGACGCGAAAAGTGCCCAGAGAAAGAGAGAGGGAGAGATCCTCCTACTTTGAGAATCGTCGACTGTATTGTATAGAGAGAGGAGAGGTAAGTCTTGAAACCGCAAATTATTGCATTACAACTTCATTCCGTGTAATGCAAATAAACATTTTGACGCGCTCGATTGGGGGTCTTTAACTTTTCGCTATACGAGCTGCCACGCGCCTCCTTCGACTCATCGGCTACAAGAGTGTGTAGAGACAGAGAGAAAAAGATGTGTAAGTGGGGAACTGGACGCTGCTTGATCGGGGGGAGTTTCGAGCGGTTTGTAATTTGAAATAGAGATGTCTCGCGTGTTTCATTTGGTTCTTGGATGGTAATCAAACGCGTAGTGTATAGCTTTGACGAAGAGAAAAGATTTCAAACGTATACTTTAGCTAAAGCTGTTTTGTTGCTGCGATACTTGTAAAATTGTGTATTTTATTAAAAAAAAAAAAATATTTGTCTAATAAAACAATCCGAAACAACTAGAACTAACACAACCACCAGAAGATAAAGGCGCAGGCGTTAGCAAAGTATATATAGGAGCAGTCGACAGGAGGAAAATCGAGGGACTCGGAAGAATAAGAAGAAGACGTCGAGGGATGATCTCGAAGCCTTAATTGTTCGGAGGCAAGAACGCGACAATCGGGGTTCCGAACCGTGAAGCTGCAATCAATGCCGAGGGAATTTTGGCGAGGGGGCGCGAGTATATAGCTACGATAGAGAAACGCGGCTGTGACAGTCGAAGACGACGGCGGAAATCGCGTTAGAAGCCGGGATAAAGGAATTGAGGGAAAAAGGGTGGATGCTCGAGCGACTAATTGATTTAATTAGAATGTTTATTGAGGAATGCTGATTTTTTTTCTACGATACTGCAGATGATTTTATTATTTTTAGTTTTTTTTATCGATCAGTGACGATAGTTTTTTGTTTTGTTCATTAAAAAAAAAATGCTATACCTTACACTTCAGACATCTGAAACATACAAATTAGCTCCTCATTAATCTCGCCGACAAAAAAAAACTCGCTCTGCACGTGCAAACAAATTTATAGTTCTGTTTGTCTGGTTGCAAGAGGCCTCATCAGAAAAAGCCGAAGCCTCTTAAGTAGACAACTCATACGCCGCGTGCCACGTGTCCACACGTCGTTCGCAAAAACCGATCACACACACACACATACACACGAGACAAATGATCGGTATAGGAAGCAAGTGAACAAACGGGTTGTTACGTACATACAACTCGATGTGTATAAATACGATCCTATCGTATACGCACGTATCGGGTGTACGGGATTCCTCCGGTGCTTCTCGGCAATTACGCAGCTCTGGCTGTAATTATGGGTTTCACTTTAGCCTTAGGTAGGTATAGGTATGCGCTGCAACTCGAGGATGCATCGAGAGAGAGAAGAGAGAGAGATTGTAGACATGTCGGGGTGAGTGTTGAGGATTATAACTTGCGAAAAGGCCGATTCTTGAGGAAGTGTGTGGAATGAAGTTTTCAAAGATTTTGAAAAAGTTCTGTCGTCGGTTGTGGCTATATAATTATTGAGCTATGGTAGAATCACGTATGAGAAAATTGTAATCTACAGTTTGCTTAACTGACACTTTACGCCTTTCCAATAATTTTTTTATACGCAAAACTTTCGGTATACCAACGAATTAGCAGCGTTTTTTTATCTTTTATTTATTAATTATCAATATACATTTGTATTATTTAAAAGTCAATAAGAATCACAGAACAAGATCATCCAGTGAGAGATAAAGTGCTTCAAGTGCGATTGCTGGCAAATTTAATTTTTCTTCATACTCTTGTTCTCGGATCTCCAGTAGAAGGCTGCACTGTCTGAAAAACACAAAATTTATTCTGATAAGTTAACATAATTATCAGATCAATCTTCATTATTATACATATTATCGATCGAATCTTTACACGCCTAAATCCACCCCATCCTTTCAAAATCCACGTAGAACAACACCATCATCACGCAACGGCTAGACTGCCAAAATTACCCAACGCCCGAAAATTCTCGTCTCGTACACGCATGATCAGCCAAGAGTATACACAACAACGTGAAATATCTCGCGGATATACACGCTCGTCTGCGGCGAAAGTTAATTGATCCTCCCTCATCTATGTAGAATAATAATTCGATCGCGCTTCGGCTCTTTCACGCGAGATATTGATAGAATGAGCGCATCTCCGCGCGAGACAAGCGTTATCTCATCGGTAAACAGCACACGCGGTCCCGAAAGTTGTACAGTATCCGATCACATGTAATTACGAAATAGTGGATGTGTCGCAGACGTTATAATATAAAATCGAAAAAAAAGACGTATTAAATAAATACTATTATAATCATAAAATTTGCCACCATCCAACTAAAATCCCGAGATCACACGGCGTCACACAACATCAAAATTTCGGGCCTCGATCCCTAACGAGCCGAGATCAATTACCCCTCGAAAATCCCGGACCTCCCGTGAGAGTTTACGAGCTTCGCTCGCGCACGATTCATTATCAATCATATATACCCGCGCGTGTGTGATAAAGTCCTGCAACACAGGCGCGCGTATATAATACTACCTATATATACGCGAAAGTCGCGTTTGTCCGACGCTTGTGCGCTTTTACGACGGACAGCGGCGCTGCGAAACTTTATGGCTTTACGAGAGAGAGACCTACCGCCGGGGATGTGTATGTGTGTGTGTGCTCTTTTCGGGGCTACGTTTTCGCGAGCACGATGGGACGATTACGTGTGCGGATGCATGCTCGTAATTGTTTCTTATGAGGCTGGAGCCCCGGGCTTTCGGGGCTATTTGCATTTTATATACGGATTATTCGCCGCTGCTGCATTCAGCTCTGACGTTTTATCGAGCTTGTTTTGTTGTTCTTTCCTGTTGTTGTTGGGATCGGATGTACAAACGAAGTACGACTGCTTCGTTATGTTTTTTTTGGTTTACTGTTTTAAGGCTGCGGTGACTTTTACGAATATTGGACATAACACATAGATTTTGAATTAGTCAGCCATGAAAAAAGAAACTGCTTTCACACACACACACACCCACACACACACAATCGTTCTTCCAAAGAGCTCATCTCACAAAAACATATATCGACACTTGCCATTAACGAGACAGTAGCCCTCTCCAACCGATATATACCCTCGAATATTCGCCATTTAAAAATATCCCGCCTATATACACACTATACTCCCTCGCTAATGACTGCACTCGTTATTCGCTCTCACACAGCAGAGCTAACAGAGCCTCGGGGCTGTGAAAGACGGCATCGCATCCCCGTCGTCGTCGATCTTCCTCCTCTCATTTTTCCGGCCAAACTCTCCCTCCCTTATTCCGCGCGTCGACACTGTTCCGGCGCGTCGACTTCTTTCAGACTTCTCGCCTCGCCCAATGCAGCCAGGATATTGTTTGTTTCGCTCTCCGGCGACAAACGAACAATCTGCCCATTTAACGAGCCGAACGGCTTTTCTCTTTGCGCGACGTTTTATATGTCTTCGGGCACATCGGCTTTTTGCAGCGGCGCTGTAATTAATTCTCTCCGAGAGAGCAGCTTTTCAGCTGCTGCTGCGCTTTAATTTTCAAAGTTACGGGCATAAAATCTCGGCCGAGAGAGAGAGAGAGAGAGAGAGATGATTGATCGTTAGAGACGACGACGTGCTTTCTCCCTCTCTCTCTCGCTCCTTTATTTTAGAGTGCCTGCTTGATTGACTGCTGCGAAATAGTGAATTAGTGTAATTGATGGCTGCGCAGTATGATACTTTTGCAATTAGAGTCCGCGCGGTGTATAATACTGTTATTCTTAAAATTGATTTGTTGTATATATATATACGTACGCGACGAGTTTTCGTCAATTATACCTATCTAATTACTTCCTGCTTTTTCGCGGGAAGAGTTTTTTTTTTTTTTTTGAACCTCGGCATTCAATTTCGGATTAATTAAAGCAGAATCTCTCGGCTCAAAGCTTGTAAATTCACGTTGACTTTCAGGCAAATCGCACTTATATACACAGACACACATCGCGCCACGGCTGTTAATTACATCCCGAACGAGTAAGCGAATTCCTATCGCATTAAGAGCGTCACTCCTAATTAGTGTGGAAAAAAAAAATCTAGTCCTACACTTTTCTCGGAAAAATCGACGCGACGACGACGACGACGTCGAGTGTGCAGTATAATTAACAATCCCAGTAGCAAGTCTCTCTCATCTCTCTCTCTCTTAACTCTCGCGTATAAACATATATACTGCATCAGATATTTATCTCGCACGTGCGACACAACGAGCTTCCTGCGGCAACTTCTATCTCTCTCTCTCTCTCTCTCTCTCTGTTGATGAATTTTATTTACAATTATATATATCACACGTCACACACGCAGGAGAGGGATGCTGCACACACGAGTTTTCGCACCCTCGAACATTCTTCTTCTCCGCGGGGCTGTAGCTATTTCTTTAGCTTGAATGCGCGCGCGCGACGACCGATTGTCCCGCGATAATTATAATATACGCCTCTCGCGCGTAATGGCTCATTCAGTCGGGGTGTCGCTCGAGCTTTTGTCAAGCAGACGTGCGTCTGTAATATCGTATTGTCATGACGAGGCTTTAAACTGCGCTGATATGGAGTCGAGAAACTTATAATGATCGGTCAGGCTGCGGGTGGATATTTTATATTAGAGAAATACAAATGAGGGGGATATGAATTTGTTATAATCAGTTTTTCAGAAGTTGAGAAGGATTTCTTTTTTTTGGCGTATGGTCAGTTCCGTCAGTGTGTCTCGTTGTAATTAGGCGAGTGTATTATAGGGATATAGATGGAGACGATAATTGGAGTTACGGATGATATATTGCGAGAGATAGACTACTATTATTTTGATTAAAATTATTCGTATTTGTATACATTTCTACATAATGTCCTTTGAAATGAATATTTCATAGCAGCCTTTTTTACTCCTACCCACTATTCTCCCACGCGTTCGACTATACACTAGTCCACCTTCGATACACACATATACCCCATTACCAAAGAAGAGCATCACTATACCGACAACAGCAGCAGCAGCAGCAACTCGCCCCGGAAGCGTCGCACAAGAGCCGTGAATTTGCATAAACGTCTAATTATCTAAATTGCGAAAGAACGAAAGAGCTGCCTACTCCACCCACTCCATATAGGAATATAAGAAGCCAAGGAATTTCGTGGAAGAGGCTCCCCGCGCAACTATAGCTCGGCTCAATGTTTCCGGAAGACATACATCTGCCGGGCTATATAGCGCGCGCAATGCGGGAAGCTTTTATCACGGATCTTCAATTATTATTTCTCTCTCGCTACATATACTCGCATTAGACATGCGTTTTCGAGCCAGGCTAATTTAATCCTTTGCCCATTTTGTTGTTCCTTCCTATATATATATATGCAACCCATGTACTCGCGCGTCTATAAATCATCCGCGAGAGTGTGTTTCTTCTTCTATGTGCTGGTATGTGTATACGTGTGTGTGTGTGTCTGGAGCGGGATGATTGCGAGCTGTTTTTCTTTCCGTGTACTCGGCGTCTACTTAGCTGGGATTTATTGACTCGCTTGATAATGCAGCGTGAATTAATAGGGAGATTTTAATTTCACCTTTATGCCTTTCATTTCGACATTTGCATTTTAGAGTATATAAGAAAACGTTTATATTAAAACGTATATTATACACGCGCTTCTTCTTCTATTTATTCCAGCCTTGTTATACACGACGCCTATGCATGAAAAATTTTCCTCTGTTTTCCCGCGTTCACGGGCTCGACTTATCGTCCTACGTGCTGGAAGGAGAGGTATAGGCGAGAGAGAGAGAGAGAGAGTAGAGCATCATCCGACGGATCAGACTTCGCGCTTTGCCGGGCGCCGATCCGATTACTCCGAGAGCTACGGCTAAATCTGTCGAAGGAGTCGAGTCACGCTGCTGCTGCTGCTGTCTGCTAGGCACTTGATAAGACACTTATTCTGTGAGGAGGAGGCGAAGCACGACGAGCAGCTACGATGATTTCGTTGAGAATCTGTTCTCGAGGTGTTGACTGTGTGCGATGCGTATAATTTTCAAATTGGATTTCACCAACTATTTTCAATTTGTTACTGATATACTAATGATAAAAGACACACTCTAGGATATAATTGTACGTACATTCCTAAGAAATTACATTCACACTTCGTTCTCAGCGCATACGACCAACACATTTCGCTCATATCAGATAACAGAAGCAAAACCATGAAGAATCACCAACTGAAAACACATGTCCCACTGGCATTTTTTTAACCAAAAAAATTTCGCATCGTTCCACGGAATCGCCCTCGCAGCCCCCGAGCTTTCTATAGATATCGAAATCCACCAACTGGTATAATCGACTCTCTGCAGCAGCTGGTTTCGCGACGCTCAGCACACCTGTTCTCTCCACACCGCCTGCCTTATATACCGATTTTCAGGCCAACAACACACACACACAAGCGACAAGGTTGCGCGGCGGGTATACCTCTTCGATAAGCCTTAAGTGGTCCCGCCGGCGGATTAAATTATTCCACTGCGACCGGTGAAATATGCGATCGGCAGATTTTTCTGCGCGGCCTTCGTGTTTTTTTTTTCGGCGGCTGGCTCTCGTATAGATAGGATCTTCGTCCTCTGGCACTTATGTAACCTTTCGCGGCGAGCTTCTTTGTAGAGATAAATGACGCGGCTGCCGGTGTGTATATGTTTCGCGCGGCTGTTTTTGGGTCGTTAATAAGGTTCGGGTGAGATCGGAGTAATTTTATTATACACAAAAGTTTTGTACTGATTTTATTACGTCGATTTATTATTTACATCGGGTGCAGAGTTCTGGCGGTGTTCCAATTACTCCTGTACAAGATGGATTTATACAAAAAAATTTATTTCCGACGACGAATCGGCGACAGATAAATTTCGACACTTTATACAGAAGCTTCTGAAGGAAGCCTACGTTCAAATTCGAATGATTGATTGATCGACAGCTGTATTCGTCGTGACGCTTCGCGATGAGTAATCCAGCGATACTATCGTTCGAATAAGCACTGCATTCCCGACTGTCATCCTATATAACAACACACGCGAGCGTTTATATACGTTTATTACGACGACTTATCGCTCGGTGGCCCTTGCGCGCGTCGAACATTCGTTAATTAGGCCAATTAGGCTGCTGCACACCGTCGATTCGTGCCTAATTAATTCGATGTTCATATCGACCAGCCTATCGCTCCCGCGGTTGATTGCTGAGAAGAGGGAATGTATATATCGATGCGGGTGTTGGGGTTTTAGTAGCGTCGCTGTGGATAGATCAGCTGTTCTTATATGTTTCGTGTTTTGTAAATATTCTTGTGAAAAATATATTATGCAATCGCAAGAAAGTCGATTCGTTTTCCCAGCCGCTGTAATTTGTATAATACTCTATCGTTAACTTGCTATCTGGTAGTAAGATATTTTCACGGTGATAAACTATATGTAATTGAATTTCATTAAAGAGTCGATGCGCTTAGGTAATTGAAATCTCTCGTTACCATAATCCGCAACAAGCATCTTTTATATAAGCGTAATCGTTGTTTAACTCGAATCGATTAGTCGTTTTCAATTATGCGCACAGAGATGATAATCAGCGTAACTTCTACTATGAGTGGGAACTGCAGCACTTGCATCTACTAATTGAAAATCATGGGAAATGTAATTAAATTTTTAATTATTCGAATTTAACATATTTCTTGAAACGAAGGTCTCCCATACATTCCGTGACCAACTAAAGCTCACCGAGCGACTCTATGAAATCCCTGGAAAAGCTGTACGGTGCGCGACAGGCCAAGATTAAAGACCTCTGCTCTGGCGTATATGGCCAAGTTATTTGTCGGTATATAGAGAAAAAGGTATAAAGTGTACACGCAGGGTCTCGACGCACATCCCTCTCATGCGTGCAACCACGTCGCTTGGGTGGACTTGTTATCTGGAAGTCGTAATGCAGTCGCGTCTGTATAGTTCTCTCGACGAACGTATACCTACATACATATAATGTATGGACGCGTGTGTAAATATACCGGTGTGCGGTGTGTCTCTTGTTCATCTTCGTCGTATTCTGCACAGAAAAAACATATCCGCAGTGCTAGCTGTGTGCTATTAGCATGCTGAATCAGTTGAATAGTGTTGCCAAGCTCGAGTATTCGTAAAACAATAATCTGGTTCTCTATACTCTCTGGCTATAGCGACGGAAGGTGCGGCGCATAGGCGCTTTTCTGTTCCCCTCATCTTAATCTTCCCATAGAATGTATATATGGCGGTACGTGTGCCACCTATGCCAAGACAGACTCCAAGACAGACTTGTTGGAACAAGCTGCTATCGTGAGCCGCTTATTCTGTAACTGCCTGGAACCTGGACTCGTTTATAAATACAAACTCGTTATACCCAGATACCAATAGAAAATCAATCGATCACCTATATAATACTACTCTTCCAGGACACTCGGCAATTATTTATGCTTTGATCTCTGGCGAGCTTCCAATTAAATTCTACTTCACTTCCGTTCCGACCAGAATTTCCGCCAGTATACCGAAGGGCTTCTCTCTCTCTCTCTCTCTCTCTCTCGGCGTGTGTCTCATTGTATACGTCCTCTGCCTCGGCTTGATAGACACGCCGTGTACAGCACGCCGGCTTTGATTAGGAGCTCGCGCGAGTATATAGCGCGACTATCTAATCGGGCATCGGATTAATTAAGCGACCGATAAATCAGTCGATGCTAACTCGAGTAAGCTCTCGTGTCTATATACGTGTATACTCTTATGAGGCTCGATGGCTCTGATACTTTGAGCGGATGTGCAGTTCAAAATTGTCTATTGAACAAATTAATACAATTTCAGCTTCTTTTCACAGAGCAACTCACTTTGCACGAAAACTCGCAACAACCCCCGTAACGATCCTCAGCCATGCGCCGCACGTTATAAATAATCCTCGCAAGCACAGGCTGCTGGCGGCGGTTTTTTTTTAATACACCGCTTTATCGAGCAAAAAGGAGGCCTACTCGTGCACACACCTTCTTTCTTCTCGCTCGGTCGCAAGCCTCGCGGCTGTAAACCATACATCGACTTTTACAACTCACGCGAGCGAGTAAATCTCGAGCGCCACCGAAGGAGCCGAGATTATACGCGCCGCGCGTATACCCGCGAATTTATGGTCGTGACACGTGTGTGAGTGTGTGTGTGCGTGTGTGTGGATGGGCTTTTTAGCGTAAGTGTATACCTCGTCTGCTCGTAATCGCGTATGTTAATGTTCCCTCGATATTAAAGCTCATTTCCGCCTGGGCATGAAAGTCGAGCGCGTTTCATTCTTTTTTTTTTATTATACGAGTATACCCACTTCTCGTTGTTGCTTTTTTCCCTCTCTCTCTTTCTCTCTCGGTGTAGCTCGCGATATCGAAGGGGCGGATCTTAATTTTAAGTGCCTTGTGAGAGAGAATTAAATTTGATGTTTTCAATTTCGCTGAGGGCATGCAGCAGCTGACTCTTGCGAGCAATATATTTTTCTTAAATAACTCTATTGTGCGCAGTGTTTTTTAACGGTCCTTCATACCATACCATCGATGACCCAGTTAGTAAAAACGCAGCTGATCCACCAGTATATAAGAAATACAAATTTCCCCCCTTAAAAAAAACTCCATTGATTGCGTACATCCACTGTGTAATACGAATAACAAAATAATTTGTTATAGCTCAAAGAAAGAAAAGTCACCCTCTATACACCAGCAAAGCACATAACCTTATCGATCCTCCACACCGTCGATAAAGGCGAATATCGAAGCAGTAACGGTTTGTTGAAGAAAAGCCGTGAAGTAGAAAAAAAAAAGAAGTCGCTTACCCCGAGAGAAATGATTTCACTCGACGCACACATACTCCCGCAAACATATGGGCCGGTATTGTGCGTCTGGCGACGGTATATAGCCGATACGAATCGAGATACGGTCGGCCTTTATAGATCGAACAGCATGTTTCTTTCGGTGAAAAGCGAGAGAGAGAGAGAGAGAGAGAGAGAGAGCTTTTATTCGCGGAAACCGAGCGCGTGTAGCCGAGGCGTTTGAAAACGGCGAACATGCTTTATCGATAAACCGCGCCCTGGAATTCGAGGAAAGTGCGCCGCGAGGGAGAGAGTATATATAGCGAACATTGATATTTTGTAGGAGTTTGTTCGTATATATAAGAAGCTACTTTTTGCGAATTCTTTGTTATACTTACATATTTTTAATAACTACAATGTAACGTTTAAATTATACACTTTGTATATGAAATACATTTCTATTATCTTCCTTGATACCGAAAGTTCGGAGCAGGTCTCCAAGGATCGCAATTGGAAATCGAGGAAAAGGAAATAGTTTAAAATCCACTTCCAGATAACGCGGCGGGAAAAGACCGAATCTCGCCAATAGTATCCCATCGCGAGTCTTCGAAAAGAAGAAGACACAGTAGAAGCACATATAGCGAGGAAAAGGAAAACAGTCGCCTCTCGAGGTTTGTCCCTTGCTACATATACGTATACCTCCCCTCGGATTTACTCGATAACCACTTAGACGTTCGTGTTTGCTGCTCGAAATCGAGTTGGATCCGGATTTAGATTTATCATATGTCTCGATTCGCGTTTGAAAAATATCGTCTCGTTGAACAAGTAAAATCCAATAAATGTATAGATAGTATGAGCTTTCGTATATAGACAAAAATGTTTATAAGATGAATCAGTATATAACAACAAGACATTCAGCAACCAAAACACAGCTAGTCCCATTCAATCCTAGCCACGTATATAAAAAGCCAACACAGGACAGAAGAATAGCGATTCCCTAATATCCTCCGGAGACTCCTTTCAAAGGATCAGATACACGCGTCGAAAATCCACATACACACACACTCGTGTGCGAGGGGACGTTCCTCCCGCGTTATCTATTCAATATGCTTCCATTATTCGGCCGAAGATAAGGCAGCACAAGAGAGAGAAAGAGAGAGAGAGTATTTTCGGACGGACTCCAGGGAGCAGTGGGTCGCGATGAACGATAGGACGACGCGAGGCGTTTTTCGCGGCGAAAAGAAGAGGGGGAGAAGAGTCACACGCCTCTTATATCAAAGCTTATCGGCTTGACGTCTCTCTGCGTGCCTCTTTTTCGCTTATTGGCTTTCGTTCGCCTATATGTGTATTATCCTTGTTTCTTTTTCGGGATCGCCGGCAATTTCGTGGTTCGATTTTTTCGCGCGCTTTCATTGCTGTGAAACAGCTGCGCGATTAGTTTGTGTATATTTATTATAGAAAGAAATTTTCAATATCTATAAACACTATACACCTTTTAATTCAAACAACCTTATTCGAATGCTTATCAAAAAACAGTCCACGTCCGCAAGTCATTTATCGCTTTCAGCAGTGCAAGTATAGCAGCAGAAAATTCAGGCGAACCTTTTCTATATATGGAGGAGAATAAGAAAAGAAAAGCGCAGCGAGACAAGTCGCAAGTGGAGTAGGCGAGCGAATGGCCCGACGCCGCCGCTTTTCTCTCGCGCGCTATATGTATATATCTATATCCAAGTTTTTCGCCCGAGAGCCGAGCGCGCAATCATTTGTTCAACACACCGCCAACAAATCCAACACACACTCTCCGCGGGAAGTCGGATCGTACGTGCGAGACTCCAAAGTTTCGTTTCGAGGAGTATATATAGGTAGACGGCTTAGATAAGTGTATTTTCCCAGGTTTTCAGCTTTTAAACGATACCGTAGGCTACTAGCTCTAGTTTTCGACTAAACTTGGATTTTAAATTTTCGAATGATTTTGGTGTGTATTAAGAAGTACGCATCTCACTTAAATTTCACATCTTTCCCACGATGCATCACTCGCAGATTCGCAAGTGTTCCCGCGGTGACAAGAAAGGCGGTAGCTCTTTCTCTCTCGAGGAAACGAGAAAGACGTATTGCTGCCGCTCCGGCAAACACACATACAAGAGACGAGTGGCCCGCTCCGAAATATTATGTTTCGGCAAACACGACGAGAGTGGAATACAAATATATGCGCCGGTGCGTGCCCTCTTATTTCGTGCGTGCGCTATTTTTTTTTCTTTTGCGAGGACCGTGTGCTTGGATGCCGGTCGCGATATGTATGTGTATAGGTTTGATTCGTCGTCGACTTGTTGACGTTTCCAATCTCTTCTTTATGGCTATGGGGAGTTTGAGGATTGCGATGTGGGACTGCGCTATTTTATTTGTATATTCTGTGAGAGGAAGATGGTGTGTATTAGTGGATTTTTAATTGCGATTCGTAGATTTATAGATTAATAATTTTTATACTTTTTTTAATTAATAAGTCGTGCATATGTTATCTTAATCCTAATCATCATAATATAAAGAGGACATGGTGATCATTCTATTCGTTCTCTGATTGGCTTTTCGTTTTCGCGCCCTGTCTCTACGAATGCATCAATTCCTAAACTCAAAAAGATCAAATTAAGAAAATAACGATAACAAGAAGTGTATTTCGTTATTGTCCCGGAATTCTTTATCTTTTCAAATCAAAATTTTACGCTTATGCTTCTAAAAATTTTTATTAAAAACTATTGCGAATCTAACCTAAACTTAATTTTAATATATCAAAACAAAGTAGGACTGGCTCTTTTCCTAGTGCTTAAACTCTCTGTATCTCCGGCTATCGACGATAGGTGGCGCATAGGCGCTTTCCTATTT
>UCQR01075707.1:0-10242 GCA_900474235.1 Cecidostiba semifascia | reverse complement strand
CTGATTGGCTTTTCGTTTTTGCGCTCTATGCCATTAAAGTTTTTCGATTGACAACTGTTGCGAATCCAACCGAAATTTAATTTCAATTTGCGCGTATACATGTAGAATAGAAAGTGAAAGTATAGCAGTTTTGGCGGCTTCCCCCACTGCTTGAATTTTCCGTGTCTCTGGCCAGCGACGATGGGTGGCATATATATAGGCACTTTTCTATTTCCCTCATCAGAATCTGCGAGCCCATGTGCATGTATAAGAGTGTCACCTTCCTATACCAAAACTGCCTTTCGTTGGGACTACTTGGGCTGCTCATACTAAACTTCAACTGAGGTCGTTTAAAACAATAAGTATCACACATCAGTTATTCAAACTTTGAATAAAAACGTGTGACGTGTATAAGAATCATTGTGTTTCTATTATATCAGAAAAGGCTTTCATGGCTCCTCAACCGGTTCTCGGCAAATATACGGTTCGCCGCACTGTGTACAGCAGCTCGAACGCTTGTGTACAAATCTCTACCTCTTCTTTCTTGTTTGCTCACTTTCCAGAAACAAAATTTTCGACGATTTATACGAAAGCATCAGAGATAAATAAAACGAATATTTGAAATTATTTTCGAACATTATATAGTATATCAATCGACAAAAATTACAAAAGTACATTGTAAGAGAAACAACAAATTAAAATAAAGAACAAAAGAGCCATCACGAGTGCATTATTCAAAATGATAAATCCCCAACAATAAATAAGAAGACATCAGCTCCAGAGCCGGCCATCGTTTTCGAGCAATTAAATATACGTGCGGCGCATAGACTCAACGCGGATAGCCGCGGGGATGCTCGAGGCCAGGCGATAATTAAGCCGGAGCGCGGTTTGTCGCGCTAATGAGGAGATTATCTTAAGGGCGAGAGCGTCGAGCGCATACACACACACACACACACACACACACACACATAAAGCCCTCGGCTCACTCTCTCTCGAGTGTCGCGTGAAAATTTGCGAGTTGCTCTCTCTGTGTGCGTTATATACTTTGTTCTAAGAGTCGTTGTCATTGTGCATCGGGTGAAGAGGGAGAATTATTTCTTCGGTAATGAAAATCTTCTTAATTGCCAGTCTTACAAATCAATCGTATAATCTATTTTGACGATTATGTCTCGGGGGGTGCTGGATTTTCTGGCGAATCGACTGTTTAGGTGAATAGAGTTATTCTTTTATAATATAGTTATTTTTGGTGTGAAAATATAATTTTGAATCGTGAAAATGTTTTATACAATTTGCGAGTTGAACATTTGACGACCGTCATAGAGCATCGTTAATCCTTCGGTGAATAATGAAAATCTAATCGAAAACATGGGCTCGATCGATCTTATCACGTATTTATTGTAATTAAAATATCGTATGATGGAATGACTCATTATTATCAATTTTCATTATTGCCAATATAAAATCGATCCTATATACATTTCTCTTAAAAATACATTCAAACCTCATATAATAATAAATACAAAACCCTCAATATTTCACACAGAGCTTCACAATAAAAGATTCGCTAAACTATTCATCAGCTTTCCATTCGAAATCCCAGTCGGAAAACACGAATCTACACGCCTTCACGCACAGCATCGAACTCGGCTCTCTATACAACATATACCTATATACAATACCAAGCACAACGAGTCCGCATAGTTGAGCCGCTCCGGTATAGAGTCATGCGATCGCGGCACGCATGTCGAATGAGAATCGCGCCCTTAATTATACTCCGTTCTATACTGAATACGCGAGAGGATATATCGACGAGACGCTGCATCTCGCATGCGAGACACGCGTTCGCTTTCGCGTTATTAAGTTTGATCTCTCGGCGTTGCGAGAATTCCGTGCCGCCACGCCGGTGGATTGAATAATGCTCTCAGCGACAGATTTCATATTATATAGAAGCTGCCGATGGAGAGAGGATTTATTTTCGAGTCTTTGATATAGGTATCTGAGATTTTATGAAAGATATTTTTGGTATGGAGATGCATATATAGTTGTGTACTGCTGCTGCTTTTGCGTGTGCATGACGACTGTACGGTGGCGCCATTGTTACTTAAATCGACCGTCGCGAATACGAGAGTTTGATCTGTTTACAATTCGTTTTTTGCGCAACGTTTTGATTTGAAAACACTATGGAGCTTTATCGTACGGACAGATGAACTTTTTCCATTCCATCAAGATAGATCGTTTAATAATACATGCAAATAGAATTGTACCTTCTCTCTAGATTCCATCGCAGCAGCTCTTCGAAATTCCAATCACAGAGTCAGCACAGCGAATAGTATTAGTCATCTCTGAAGTTTAACGTATACGTCACTCAACAATCATCAGGCCTCCAGCGCACATATTAATCGAACCGCACAATTCCTCACCGCCGCGCATATATTATCAACGTATAAATTTCACAGTCCAAATTCGCGCAGCGCACAAGCACATCCTTACCGTATAGCAAGGATCCAGTCGACTGAACCCAAGTCTCGCTGGCGAGTTCGAAGGTGTGCAGTGTGTAGGCATATATACGAGTGAGTATACGGGATGGAAAGGAAGAGAGGATGAGAAAGAGAAGAGAGACTCCACACGCCGAGAGAGACGACCGGCAGCATTTTTTCCTCGGCTCGAGCCACTCCTCGGCATCTTAATGACAGAGCCGCGATCGAGCCCTCGTTATAACTCTTTGTATATATAGCAAGATACACCGACTATATACAGCTCTCGTAAATTCTCGTGGGCGCAGCAGCGGTCGATCGCTAATTACCGCTGACGTTGTTTATTCGGCCAAAGAAGTAGGGGATTTTCGAGGCGAGCCGTGAATTTTTATTGCAACGAGAGAAGATACGAGTCGCAATTATTTCGATGAGTATAGAGACTACTGCTGCTGATCGGCACGTTTATACTGGAGGTGCAGAGCGATACGGGTGCGGACTGTGGATCAGGCTTTTTCTAGGGGTGAGCGTGTTTGATATGCACGCGGCGTACGTGCGCTGCGGCGATATATTGCAAATTTTTGATCGGAAGATTATGCGTTAATTAGGGAAAAGCTACTGTTTGTTGGTTTGAGAGAGAGAGTGGTTATACTCAGTCGTGTTGTGAAATTTAGGGGAGGAGTTGTTTTTACAGGAAAATAGAAAAAGACGATGGCGTTAATAATATACTTAAAAAAGGAGAGTGCCATGCTTTACTTGGCTACAAGAGAATATTTAAAATTATTATTAGAATATAAAACCCTTACGTTTAAATTGCGTAAATTAAAATAAAAATTTAATCCAAAACTCACAAATACGCGTGACAGGCAACAATGCAATTCTCACGTCGTAACAGGACATTTTGTCTCGTCGCCTTCCTGTGCTCACATACTTGTATGTATATATACATGTCAGAGATGTATGCGCGACAACACTTTGATCGACTACGCCGACTCGTTCTACATTTCTTCAGTAGTCAAAGGTAAAATCTTCTCCTTCGCAGGCACATTAATTATATGAGAGCAGACCTGACGGGCAAAAATGGTCGTGTGGACTCGATTCGCATGCTAACAATGCGGTGACGGGAGGGACGAGCACATAATATGATCAGATTTATTAGGGATGGATGCGGGAATGAGATAAGAAAGATCTGCGATGACGAGGTAACAGATTTTGATCAATTTGATGTCGTCTGCAGTGAGTTTTATTTAATAGGCAAAGGATTCTAATTATTGCTAGTGCAAAGTATGAATTGATAAAAAAAATAGTAAATAAAACTACGTATTATAATAGGAAATACTGTGAAGATCCAAGAAAGTAAAAAGAATCGAATCCATATCGGGTTTCTTACTTACTCTTGTACATCGCGGTAATTATGCAAGCAGAAAAAGCAACAATGTGATTTATCCGTACTTCGAACGTAAAAATTGAAAATTTCTAAGAAATATACTCATTAGCGATAGAGCAGCATAGTGCAAGTACGGCAAACATGCGATTTATTGCACGACATGTCGAGGAGAAGAAATCGTTCTCTTACTGCGACGGGGAAGCACGTACATAAACAATATTTATCATGTACTATATAGGACATAAAAGTGGTTTGCTTATTTTAAGCTTTTTTAAAGAATATATACTAATGGAAACGAAGACCACCGCTGTAAGCCTACATTTTAAAGTAATTACGAAATTTCGAGAAAAAAAATTCGTGTCTCCCCCTGGCTAAGTTTAAAATCCTATAAGGCCTAATAGGGATCGCCTTGCTGACAAATGTAAGTGTTGGTAACGCCAAGGGTTCTGCCCATTTCGTTTAGCTCAAACCTGCTAATGCCATTAAAAATTCAACGATGCTCAGCATCAAGGGGAAAATTGCTCGAGCGTAACGGAATTTCGCATCCCCGTACGCGGGGGTATATGGCCTGCGAAATGTTTTTTGCCAACTTTCGCCAAGTATATACTCGAAAGCTAATTTTCCGCTGAATAACTTCTTTTCGGCAATTAATTTTTCCGATATTTAAACATACGATAATCTCGAATAGTACCTATATATTAACGACGCATCAAATTCTCTGTTAAAAGTTCGTTATACGAAGGATGAAAAAAGAAAAAATCACTATAATCAAATTTTTCCATAAAAACCCGATATTATTTTCGCGGCATAGCGGGTATCCGAATAATCGGCCATCAGGCCTGTGCCCGCACTTATGTTCTCGTAATAAAGATCCGGGTAGATAGGAATAAACGGCGAGAGAAAGAGCCCGAAACGATCGGAACAAGAAGGAGGAAGGAGCTCGAAACGCCCAGAAAAAGGCTATACAAGAGACTAAAAACCTCCACGGTGTACAATGCAGTCGAGATAGAGGTCTCACCTGACTTTCCGTGTTTCTTTGTAAGCGCTGTGTCTCATAGATTGGTCGATGGATTATAATTTTTGAAAAGAAATTTTTCAAGTGCTATATAGAAATTACAGTTTTCTCGTCTACTTACTTTCGAATAGTCAATCGTCACGACTTCGAATTTATGACAGTATATACAAAAACAATGTGTCGGCAGTACTTGAAGATATTTCTTACAATAAAACGTAACGTATATAAGATATAGTCCGCCCCGTCTATGTTATTATCGATACTTAAAAGTGCTAAGTCCATACCGGACTCTACCATCAATCAGTCCGGTGCATCCTCCTTAGACACCTGCTCTGATGCTTATCGCTGTATTAAGAGCCCACATCGATTTCGGATTTTCGCGCAAACGGTCGGCTCTTTAAAGCGGTTAATCGTGCTCGTCGGATCCTTGTATTATGAAAAAACAAAGCGAAAATTGTCTTGCTACCCGGCGATTCGTATCGTATATATTATTAAATTTTATTGCTACACAGATGTATTTCTCGAGTCTCAGGCAATTATAGTACGAATAACGGCCGGACCCGACCCAAAAGTAGCGTCAGTTTTAATTTTTAAATTTGTAAAATATTTTAAACAATCGAGAAATACCACGATTTCCAAACTCAAGGAATCCAAGACAATCGCTCCGTATCAGAACTTCACCCGAAGACAGCCGCAACACCGAATCGCTTTCCACACACACACAGAGAGATGCAGCTCGTTCGAAGGAGGGAATCCGTTGCAAGCTATTCCACATCTCTCCCTCTCTCTCTCTCTATTCTCCCGGATGCGCGCATCGACGCACCTCCACACGCGGATCGTGTTCTTCGGCTTGTCCGTGCGAGGAGGACAAGCTGGAGGCGACACGTCCTAATACCCATCGCGAGAGTTGCTAATCCTTTAAACGGATTACCAATTAAACGTGTCGCGCAGTATGCTCGCGCTCGCGCCTGTATATATACGCGTCGTCCCGTTGAGTATAGGGATTGAGGAAGATGACGACGATGCTGTAAGGGGGATGACGAGAGTGAACGCTGAGAAGATCGAGGTCGTGTTGGATGTATGCATCTCTGAGCTGAGCTTTTGAATGTAAGTTGTGGACTATGCATTTGATTAAATTTTGTATTTTATTATATGTATAGAAAGAAAAATAAGAGTCATAAGTTACTCGATTGATGCAGGTCCTTCGTTTTTTTCTATTATTCATATAGGTCGTCCTGCTATATTTTAGGCGGCACACGAGACTAGATGCGATCACGAGTTGGCGCGATACGAGTGTTGCGTTTCAGATCTCAACAGGATCAGCGGAGGAGACAGCAAAAGGAGAAAAGTTTAAGCCTATAACTAAGCGTATATCAGCTGCCAAGTGACGCGTAATCGCGTCACGTCAAGATTACATCTTTTTTCTTATACATATACTTTCTGCTTTATGCGCGCGAAGAAAGAAATTCCGCCGATTTTAATATATGCTTCATCCGATTATCAGCGGCTCTTAGTGTAAATACTCGTGTATACGAATTCGTACGCCAGCAGTTATAATCAGAAAAATAGAATTCTGCGTATGTAGTATTGATTTTTGTTGTAAGTATCAGGAATATGCGTGGAGTGGGTGATAATATATATACTTTATTAGTTGACAATTAAATGATGTGTTTACAAGAATGACTGAATATTTAATATAACTGATGGAATGAGAAACTGTATGACTGCTGTCTGACTGTAATATATAGTATACATGCTCTGCTCGGTGTGTTCTCGTCGTGTCTGTCTTGGAACCGATGCGCTGCTGCGTTGAGGAGCTGTAGTCCGGCGGGGGTGCAATAAACCCCAGGTAGTAGACCCTTTTGGCTTGGGCCTTTCCGTAGTGTATACCTGTATCTGTACTTGTGTAGCTGTATGTGTGTATCTGGAGTGTACAATTATCGTCGTACTCCAACAATTTTTGAATGAAAATCTAATTGAATGCATAAAAATTTTGATAAACGTATCTTTACGTCTATCTAAATACTTTTAATACATGCGATAATCAATCAAAATCAAAGCGCGACTCCACCCGCAATTTCGCGCTCGACTCGGCTGCACCTCTTATACCCGGGAAGAAAAGAAAGAAGCATCTTCTCGAAGGCTTACGACTCGTTTTCTTTTTTTTTTTTAAGAACCACCCCCGCCCGGCCATTTGCGAGCAACCCTCCGCCCCGGTATACACGCTGGATCTTCTCCGCGCGATCGTAGAAGCAGAGAAGCTTCGGAAAAGGCGAAATCTGCAAGCCAAAACGAATCAGAGTAATCCCAGTCGAAGCGTCTCTCCCGAAAACCCCCTGCGGCTGATGCTGACTAGGACGTCGCTCGCGGCGGCGCGGTCGATGAGCATTTCGTAAATGGATCCTTCGGCGTATAGCAGCTCTCTCTCTCTCTTTCTCTGCTATCTTCCTCTTGTCGTTCTAGGGAAAACGGTCTTTTAGTTTTTTTCTCTTTGGTTCGATTTCTTTTAGTTTGAGGTCGGGGGCGGCTGGTTGCTCTGCATTTTTTTTGTTACTTTCTGTAATGGTCGCAGTGTGCTTCGAGAGATTTATTTCTCATACATTAAAACATACTGCAAGATAGTTTCCTGATTCAAACTAGTTGATAGAAAATTTTATTCTTTTGATATTGCGTCGAAAAAAAATGAGAATATACATTGTATGAATCAACGGTCCAGTCGTCAGTGAGTCTCTCTAAAAATTCTGCTTTTCAACAGTAATCTCACTTTTCTCACCCCAATATACCTCACTCTCGTACCCGCTTCGACATTGATCCCAACGAGTCGCACCCTCGTGGTCGTCCAGCACGGGCTATCGCGTCCCTTCTTCGTCCTACTGTATACACATCCCCGAGGCGGTGAAAAGAACAGTCGGCGGCTGCAACACTCGTCGCTTTAAATTGCTGATGAGCATTTTTAGATTGGTCGCGTTAAGTGAATTGGGTACACAAGCCGAGTAGGGAGAACGACGTCTCTCTCTCTCTCTCTCTCTCTCTCTCTCTCTCTCTCTCTCCTCTGTGTTTTCCCGATAAAAGTCTTAATGAATCCGAGAAGATCCGCTCGGCCAACTCGGCTAAGTCCCTCTCTCTTTTATTTTGGCGACCCTTATATACTTTCCCGGCGAGGGTTTCTACTCGGTGCGAGAGAGTATCGCGCGTAATTACCGCCGCCGCCAGTAGCGAGGAAAGTTTGCGCGTCGGCCTGACTTTTCTCAAGTGGCCTTTAGGCGCGAGCTTTCGGCCAAGGCAAATAACACTCTTTTTTCGGGCGAGGGCAGGTCGCGAGAACGCGAGTAAACGCCGTCCCCTGGATTAGCGGCGAATTTTCTCGCTAGCTTCGCACTTTTTGTGGCTGTTTACGGGGTGTGCCGCACACTGCTGCTGGGCTTATTTTTTTCTCGATGGGAAGAACGCTTGGTTTAATGATGCTTTGAGTATATAAGTCGTTATTTTGCAATGATGAGAGTTAATTAGGATATCAATCAATATTTTTTTTATGGATTTGCATAAAATAAAAAATTTATATAAATACTTTTCCATAACGATCAAATCGTGACGTGCGATGTATTCGTCATGCTGAATTTTGATTCAAATAAGCGCAAAATAAATTTTTCAAAGTGCAAAATGGTAGTCAAAGATGGTACTACAGTCTGGCAGGATTCCACGCACAGAATCCCCGTTAACCATATAGTCAGTCTTATACTCTCTTAATATGCTTATATTGCTAATGACTTACAGCTAATAAGTACGGCATACATATATAATACATCCATCTGTGCCATTGACCAGTCATCAGAAGGTGTGTCCTTGGAAGGTCTACATTGAAAGTACCGCTATGTTCGAAACTTTCAATGAAGACCTTCGGATTACAAGGACACGCTTCGTCAAAACTGGCACAATAACAGATTGACAGATGTAGACATTCCCTGAGAACCTTCAGACTACCATGTTTCGGGGGAGTCTTGACGGGGCCTTATATAGCGCACGGAATATTTTCTTGCCACTTGCGGGTTAAGGACAGCTTAAGGGCAGCCACCTGGCCACCTGGCGATGGGCCTTGTGAACTATGGACTACGGAGATGGGACTCACAGAGTAGCGCAGGAAGGGGGGCAGCTCCGATAGAGGCACCACTGTAGTACCTCAGGTGGGGTAGGTGAGTCATCGTCGTTGCTTCAGAAATCATATGCGAAGTACACAGCCATATCGTCAGGAAAATATGGCTTCGCATAACGATAATACCGCGGGAAGGCACTCCTCGAATGAAAAATACAAAAACCCTGGTAGAAAATTCTCGATATGTTCTAGTCAGTAATCTAGAAACCCGGTAGATTCGGTCGGCAGAATCTGTACAGAAAATATTAATGAATTCTAGGTATAATCTCGGCAGCTCACAATAAATCATACGAATAGAACTTTACACATAACCTCGCTTTTTCATATATGTAGACATACATGAAACTATAGAAAAAGTGGCATACTTTCGGAAGCTTCTACTGCATCGGAAAAGCCCTGCGATATTCACTTTTTGAATCCTCGTGCATAAATACTCCTCTTAGAGACATAAACAAAACTAAATCACGCGAAACGCATATGCGAGCCACCAATTGCAGCAGCCGACTGAGCCGAGGTGCCGTCCGCCCGTTGTCGTACCACCGTAGTGCTGACTTGCAGCGCTCGGTCGATAACTTTTTACCGACGGTGCGCTAGAATCAGAGAAAAAATGCCCTTCCCTACATCCTGAGTGGAAACTTATGTCTAAACACGTGTCCCATTACTCGGGTTTCTGCCGAGAAACCTTTAGTGGAATTTGCCGATATGTGAAAAAATCTCGGCAGATTCCGAGAAGAATATCGGGAACGTTACTAAATGAATATCAAAATAAAATCCAACATCTCCAGTTAAAAAGTGCACCGATTAAAGTAACTTGCGCAAGCAGAGTCGAAAACAAATTAAGACATGTCTCTCTCCCCGTCGACACAATAAAGACCTCGTCGAAAAGGGAGGCGACACCCATAGATTACAGCGAACTAAAGAAAGCCAGTTCGTCGCCCCTGTATATAGATAAGGCTATGCAGCCGGACGTCTATCTCCTTATCTATCCTGCTCAATGCTTGCACGTATATGAAGACTAACGCATATATCCGCAGCCCGTAAATCACGGTGTTTGCATAAAATATTAATAAGTGACACGAGTCAATCCGGGATTAGAGCGACGCTTGGGGGGTGGACTCTGACTGCCTGTGCGTAACCCGCAAAAACTCCCCGCAGCAGGCCATGTATGCATTGGCCAGTTTATCCATCTCTATTTTATACTCATGCTTGCGACGAGGAGAGCCTTTCCCACGTCTAAGAG
>UCQR01075682.1:9622-20285 GCA_900474235.1 Cecidostiba semifascia | reverse complement strand
GGCTATGCTCGCGAGTAAGGGAGAAAAATTGTGGTGGCGTGTGTTAACAAAGGTAATATCGCTCGCGCCTTCGTCGTTTAATGCTGTTATAGAGCTTTTACGAATCAGTCGTCCGCTGCGGCGATACTTATTCTGCGTGGACGCGGAGAGAGAAAAGCATCTGTGAAAATTCGCTTTATGTGTATTGATGACCTACTGCTGGAAATCGGTGAAAAAGTTTAAGTTTTTGTTGACTTCACTTTTTTTGTTATAGAATAATCGAGTTGTGTACAATAATGTATTGAATGTGTTACCTTCAAATATTTATCACCCTCTGAAATAGATGTGAGAGAGAAACAAAGATGACCTAGATACAATTACGCAGAATGGAAAACCGTTGTTCCGACAAATGCAAGTAGAACGAGTGCCGATACAGTAAGACGTGCACTAGTTGCATTTACTGTTAAATAGTCGCTATTGTTTTGAGAATAAAAATTTGCAATGATCGATTGTTTGAAATTCCAAATATACGAGATCAGCGGATATAACTGCAGTAACTGTAGGTACGCAAGAGTCAATATATTAATTCGATTACATTTTCAACGTTAAACCTCGAATCCTTAAAGTCCGACCGTGACTTTCGCTCTGCTGTAGCAAGACTCTCGTTTCTTATCGAAATCGATGATTCCCAAACGAGACACTGCACGAAGTGGAATCGATGCAGCAGCCGCCGTCCAGTAATGGATCGGATGGCCGTCGCGTGCTGCGCGGATAATCCGATCGCACGGGGCTCCATTATCTTGGCGCGAGAACTGTGGCCCTTATCGGCTGCCTTGTAGGCGGTGACTCGCGCTCCATTAGCCGATTTCTGAAGCTAATCAAGCCGGCAGCTCGTCGCCTTCGGTGTAACCATCAATGAAGGGGGCGTGTGCCTAGTGTAGCAGCTCGAGCTTCTGTTGTTTTGACAGGTGGATAAAGGGGGCTTTCGCGAGATTGATACATTGACCGTTTGATGTAACGTAAATATTAAGTTTGAGTTCGATATCCATGCGTGACGCCACCTTTTCAAATCACCATATTGTTATGAGTATTATAGAGAAGAATGTGTTATGTAATTCTGGATATGTGAATCATAAAACGAGCAACAAAAGAAAACTGATATTGCTATAATGAAGAAATCTTCGATGAGATATTGCCTCTTACGCAATGAAGACAATCAAACCACTCGTCATATCTGCTGCATTGTAATTAACAATAAATAATGAGCCTTTGTACCAAAAGAAAGAATAAAAATCTAAGATAGCAATATGAAAAAAAAGATGATGTTTCTCAGTCTTCTCAGAAAATGCAATATAGACAGCAGAGCGTCGTTCCCGCCAATCTCCAAGAAACACAGCGTTCAAAGCGCTGTCCTTCCGTAAAGTGACGCCATCCCGCAAGCGCAACAGCAACATGCCTCGACGTTGCCGGCAGCAAGAATTTCGGGAAGTTTGCATAATTGCGGCGAGGACGACGATCGTATCTCTCTCTCCCTGGGCTGTGCTGGTGTGCGACCACTGCAGCTGACAAATGAGCGAACAGGACGAGGAGCGACGCGATTACATTGTGCGCGCGAGAGAGAGAGCTGAAAGTTTCGCGCCCACAGCCAGCGCTCTGCACACGTGTTTTAGCCTTATCGCGATTACGCTGCTGTACCAGCAGCGAGTTATACGCCGACTCTCTGTCTCTCTTTTCGTTGTACGATTGCACGACTAACTAAGCTGATTTAGTTGGACGAGCTGTCGCTGTTGATGACGAGGAAAAGTTTTGGCAATTTTCAGTTGTTATTCTTCCTTTTCAATGAAAATTTACTGTATAATTTTGTCATTTTAATTCGAGTGGAAGTCCTGCAATAACAGTTGAAAAATGTTTTTTTTTTGCGCTGTGTTGCTCTTCGTATACACAAACAGTTCGGAAACTTCTACGTCACACTTCCCAACGATAAACGCTTCGCGTTGATACAACGCGACTATATCGAAAAAAGCCACGATAAAACGACGTTTATCTCATCACGCATGCAGCGAGTTTCGAATAATAATCATAAGCCAAGCACGCTTGGACATTACGTAAACAAAAATCCAATATTCCATCTCGCAAAAAAGAAGAAAAAGAAGATTTCCGCAAGACTTGCAGAATAATCATATTTCATCGTGTACCGCTTCCTACTTTTCGTTTCCTCATATAAATACAAGCATAATACACACTCGAGACTTCATATTACGTGCACGTGCGACTTCTTTTTAGATGAACCGCACGCGCAATTCTTTCCGAGACTTGATAATAACCACGTGCATCATGCACGAGTGAATGATTGTGCCGCTAGAGCGCGACGTGCGCACTGAACAAAAGTAGGCGCGGAAACGAGGCAAGAGGACAAACCGGGTCGAAAAGGTGCAATTTGTTACGAGGAGGCATGCAAGTGCACACCACTGGTTTGTCGTATATAGATATGCATATCCACGCGGAACCGGATGTGAGTTCAAAATTCTGGAATAGTAGAGGCTGTTGAGTGTACATACATACACAGACACGCCACGCGTTTTAGATTTTTGCGGGCTGTAATTAAGGAAGCGCTTTCAATTTGCTGTGCGGTACCGTTCGCGGGTGTGCTAATGTCGGTGATTTGCAATTTCACGAGATGCTGAGTACGAGTAGTCATAAGGACATCGTTATTATACTAAGGCGAACTGTGCTGAATCTAATGATTGAATTTAAAAATAAATATGTATAACTTTGCAGTACTCGCAACCTGACATTCGACAGCCTTTATTTTAAAACGCCAAATCACGCATCCGCTCCAGTCCATTATTCAAAACGCTGCATATGAGGAAAAAAACACTTATTTACCATCAGCATCCGCTTCGAGATAAATATTCAATACAGGAATAATATATAATCACACGTATCGTTCCGATATACAAGCACGGCGCATTCCACATCAGCGTATTATAAAGACTAAAAATAATCCGCGCACGTGCCATCGTCGTCGTCGGCTCTAATCTGCGCAGGGGGTCAAAGTGCAGTTATGCAACAGTAGCCGAGTCGCGAGCGTTATACTTTCGTGCCTTAAACTAATTGTCTGCAGAACCACGATGTATCTCTCGACGACCACCTCCTTTTTCAACCGTGTATACGTATACAATTAAGCTGTAATTTTTTAAAAACTGCGCTGAAAAAAAAAATTACGTCGCAATTAAAACGCAGGAGTTGAAGGACAAAAACGAATTTCGCGGGCATCTCATTATTGCTAATAATAGAGAGAGAGAGAGAAAAAAAAGAACGCGGAGAAAAAGCAGTTTTTCAAAGTGCGGAATGAGGTCGCGCGCGTGCGCGTCTGTGCAGTGTAACGAAAAATGAGGAGTCGAGTACCGGCGGGAGGAAAATGGGGAGAAACTCGAGGGTCTCGAGCCTGCACTCCAGAAGGCCCTTTTCAATTTTTCCGTGTTCTCTCGCTGCGGAGAATTTTGAAAACGTTGACGGAGAAGGAGATTTGTCGATCGTATGGAAGCTCTAAATTGAATTTTTTATCGCGCGTAAACCAGTGGCAAAAAGTTTTCTATTACGGGAGGATTAATTTTTAAGATTCTTCTTCTCGTTCTATGATTTTATTTATATACACAAAATCATCAGTCTAAAAAAATAAAAATACGTGCGTGAATCAATGCAATGAATGAGCCTGACGGACAAACACACCTTTGTCATCATTCACGACCACACCTTAATTGATAATCCCAAAAAACGTCATTGATCCGTGGGAAGAAATAATAATTCTATATAACGCTGTACATAACTCGGCCATATAGCGTCGTCGCGTGCGCGGTGAATTTTTTTTCTCGTGGCCGACTAATACTTACATCTGGTCTTGTGCGACTACATGTATGCGGGACGAGCCAGTTTTCACTCGCGAGATTATGAAACGGAGTATAGTAGTGTAAGCGTTTTCTTGCTTCTTCGTGAGAACGTTCGGACTTCTTGTTTTAGAAACTTCAACTCGAGCAGTAGTGCGTATATGATTTTCATCGACGTTGACCGACTGTTTGTATAATCATTTACGAGATACACAAGCGAGTATATTTTTAGGCGTTGAGTATAACAAAGTGTTGCGCCTCTCTAACAACCACTAATCCGCCTAAAATAAACCGAGTAGCATAAAACCAATCTCCAAGTTAACATCCCATTATAAGCAGAAACAATAAAGGAAAAGCTCTCCTTTCACAATCTCCCTGAAAGCTTTTACATAGCCCGATTAAAAATAGACCACCACGCGCCCGAATGCGGCTTGGTTGCTTAATAACGCTCTCCTACTCATCAAGAGAGAGAGAGAGAGAGAAGACTCCGTACAAGTGCCATCGAAAGAGAGAGAAGCTCCAACAATCATCTTTCGTGTCAATAGACGAGCTGCCTATATTATACTGACGCAACACAAGAGCTTTCGCAAGCGCTACTTCGTCTTTGAGAATTAAAGCGCATCTCTCGATGAGCCGATCGATCAATTATAAGAGGAGCAAAAAGAAAAAGTGTTGCCCCGCGATGGTATAATATATGTCGTCGTCTGCGCGGGCTCTCTCTGGAAGTTCGAGAAAAGGCGTAGGCAGCTCGATAAGAAGCTTTCGCGAGAGAGTGAGTAGGGAGAAGAGCCCGAAATCGACCTATTATACCGAGAGGCTCGGGTTGAGGGCGTACTGATAAGGCGCGGATCGAAGGTGAGGGTCGCGCTCGAGAATTTCGGGCTAGTTTTATCGGCGCTAAACATTTGTGTTGAGTTATAGAACCGCTGGATTTTTTTCTAAATTTTCTTCAATTTGTAATAGACGATTCGTCTTATTAACTGTGTGAGAGGATTCGAATACCCGTGTGGGAACTTTATCTATCGCAGATCTCATCAAGCTTTTGTACATAATAATCCTAACTTTGTAATATACGCGCGAGTTGATACATCGAGTTTAGTCTGATGTATAGCGTCGCTCGTCTGTAATAAAGATTAATCTAGCGCGAACAACGTGTGTGCTGCTCATGAAAGTGGTAAATTAATAAAAATTACACGACTCGAAAGGTTCATCAGTTCGACCGAATAAAGCGCGAGCGCACGCACGGATTTTATGAAATACAATACACCAGTCGTTCTACTAAACAAGTGGGTCACTGATCTTTCTGAAATCACTGAAATTAAGCTCGGCGGATAAATAATCGACGCGCCGAGTCGACACCGCATCACGAGACACAAACGTGCATGTATATTGTGAAAATATGGAGAAAACTGTTTCAACTATAATTAGAATTATAACCGTACGCTCGCGTCTATAGGCCGATCTATTTAGTCACCTCGAGAGACTATAACGTCGAGTCTGAATGCTTGATTGAGGTTACAAACTACCAGTGTTTTTGTTGAAAACTTTTGCTGGATTGAACGGAAATAGCCCTGAACACAATATAATTCGCAAATTTTCAACAATATTTTAATCCAGTGCCTCGACCGATCGCTCATACATACGCCCTACTTGCTCAATGGAAATATCTGCACGAGATCTTTACCTTTTATCGTCCAGGAGCGATAAAGTTCTTATTACCGCAGGTTATTTCCGAAAATCTTAAAGACTGCCTCGTCGTGTGTCTGAGGCTCGCGTGATTCCCTCCAATTTCGATTCCTCATCTCGATAAGACGTAGGCCGGACGTTCGATTTTTCCGGTTAGAAAGTCCCCCTTTTTCCACTCTTTTATTTTCACGTAACACGCGCGTGTGAAACTCGTTTGATCGATCGCCGGCACGGCTACCTTACACATATACTCTCTCGATATCGAGAATGAGGATGTGTGTTTTCACGCGCGACGACTTTTTTCGAGAAGCATAGTGCGTTGACTGAATACTTTCTAACGACGCTACGACGAACTGGTTACTACTATATTATACATCGCGCGCGTCTAATTACGGCAAATTTGTTTTCGGACGTTACGCGTAGTTCAAGAGAAAAATGTGACACCGAACGATAATTCGCTAGTATTAAAGTGTTATTCGCGAGGAAAAATTTTACTCTATACTCTGGAAAGTGCTCGGCGATTATATTTCCAAATAGCTTTTAGTATCGACATTCGACGACGTGGAAACACTGAAAAATCCATTCCGGCTTCGCGAGTCGAACTTGAAAGTATCGAGAAAAAAAAAACGCCAACGCGCCGGCTTTGCATATACCTTTTATCTATATTTTATGTCGGAGAAGCGTTTCTCGAAATGCAACGAGGAGAAGTGTAAAATACGTTTTTTTTTTTGTTTAGCATGTTTTCATGTAATCGATAAGCGTCGCGGCCTTCAATAAAAATGCGAGCGTTAACGCAAAAGTTAGCGCAGTAGTATAGTAGCAGTCGTGCGGCGAAGGAAGACTCAAATTTCCATCGAAGGCGAGTACTTGAATATATATATTCAGCAAAAAGAATGAAGAATAACAACACACGAAGAAAATAAAAAAAAACGTGAGCCGTGATACGTAATTCCAAGCCCATAGCCCATAGAGTATAGACATCTTTTGCTCAGAGGTCGAAGGCACATAAGAGTGGCGCCGGAGCGCAACGAATTTTGACAAACGCACGGCGCCCCTTGTGTCGGCGTGCGGACTACGATCGATCCAAGTGCACATGGGTATAGAGGTATATACACGCGCGCGCGCGCAGCCGCCGTCGTCTGCGCTGTATACTCGGCACGCTAACACAGATATATACATACTATTACTATACAAAAGCAGAGAGAGACGGCGTGGAAAACGCTATTTTTGGGACGCTGACTCTATTTTTGCGCTTGATGAACGATAACACCTATCTTTTCAATTTTTCCCAAACAACATACAGAGAAAAAATAACGAAAAACACGCGCCTCCAGTTCGTCAGCCGTACGTGTGCCGCACGAAACAGCATATGCACTAACATCGCCGAGCGTTATTTAATCGGAACACGGAAATCCAGCTCCGCCGCTCCGGCGAGGGGCGGACGTTTTTTCCGACGGGTTACGGTGCGGCGGGGAACATGTGCGCATGTGTATACATCCACGGATAAAAGTTACATGTGAGAGCGAGCGTTTTTAAAATAGATCACGCGCCGCACACCGGCTATACGCTTGTTCATTATATTCCCCCCGTATACTTTCATCGCATACACATATGTATGTGTACACATTCCGCGGCTATAAAATCGTTTATGGAAATGTGTGCCGAAAAACTGCGCCCTATGTTTATATACCTACTCTGCTGTCTTGACTCGTCGCGGATGACCTATAAACAGAGAGATTCCAAAGAAAAAGAGCCACTGTCTTTCATGGGAATTCTCTGCGCGAGCCGCGCAGAGAGCGATCAATAATTTCCGGCCCACTACTCGTGCGCGCAATCAGTATTCCTCAATGAAAACGTACAAGTATGAATGGGACGTTTTCGTGTAAGAACATATTTTCCCTCTGTAGTCGAAGTTGAGAATATCCCCTCGACGCAGTATTATAGGAGGTCGGCAAGCCCTTGTGTCTGTGTGTGCCGCCGCGAAAACGAACGGATGAGAAGAAGAAAACGCGCGAGAAAATCGATGGGGTGCAGTGTGATGTACGAGTATACATAAGCAAAGAGAAAATAGCGAGACGTAGGGCTCGACACCGTGGCGTCGCGCGAACATGTGCTCAGCTGCCGATGTAAACAAGCCGTTTTTCGATGTAAAATTGACTCTGCGGCGGCGAATCAACAAAGCATCGCAGCCCCAATGGTATATAAGTAATTAGGTTCAATTGAAAACTGGAACTGTATAGCTCACCTTAAAGTCGCAGTGAATGATCTCGGCGTCGTCGAGTAGTCGGATAGTGGCGCGATGCACCACGGTAACGTCGCTCTTGCTGCCGAACTTCAACATTATTGCCGGCGGCTGGTCTGCGACACTCTCACCTCTCCCTCCTCTTCATCAGCAGCATCAGTAGCCCGCGCTCGTCCCACGTCGTCCGGCTGATGACGATGCTCCAGCAGCTCATAATAATGTCATCGGCTAGGCTAGACGACTATACTCCCGCACACCTGATGTGTATATATTGCACTGCACAACAATGAAAGCACGACACGAGGCAGCATCAGCCGTCGAACACACTGTGTGTATATATCTATACGCGCATCGACTGTGTATTTTTTTTTCTCTTTTCGTTCGTCGCGAGGACTCTTATACTCGGTATTGTACGCACGGTTTGATGTAAGTATATATAAAAAAGAGGGAGGCGAGAGGGTGGCTCAATTCAGGGTGAGCGGCGGGGCCGCGAGAGCTGCTCACGGCTGCCAGGCTGCTGCATGCTGCTCCCTCTCTCTCGGGCTGGAGTCGACTGCTGCTCGCTCGACGCCTGCAAGCTCGTCGCTCCAGGCTTCCCCCCCTTCCGGCTCTGCTGATGGCTAGCTCCCACCCCCGCGACGTTGCCGCTCGGCTCGGCGCAGACTGGCAGTACGCTCCAGTGACCGGTCTCGTGACGGAGAAACTGATGATTGCAAAACAGAGAGAAGTACACTCCGTTAATTTGACATTGTTGTTTATTGTAACCGATTGATCATTCATAAGCGTAAAGTGGTAGAATTTGCTCAAACAGACTCTGCTTACGTTTTTTATGTTTGTATAAAAAGTATATAGATGATTTACAGACAAAAGCGTCATTATTATAAAACCGCATGCAGTACACGCCATCAGACGCCCGCAGTAGGATCGTTGAAAAGTTGTTTCGGCGTCTCACGTATGTAATTACATTTACATACAGTCTTGCCGATTATATGACGAAAAACTGACGCGGTCACGACTACGATATCCTGGACGATGCTTGCAAAACAGAATAACTGCTTTATTTAAGGATAGCAAACCCTCCTCAATTTCAAGAGAATCAAAAGTCCAATTGAGTATAAGACGCAGTATAAGAAAAAACTATATATAGAAGCATCAAAGGTTTCGATACAGATACATATACCTATACGTGGGCACCTCGGTGGTTGGTTGCGCTCACCCGAGATGTGTCGCGACGTTGCCGCTTCTCTCACCCCCCTATACAAAGTAGACTTTTTGCCGTCAGCCGGAATGTACCGGATTCACCCTTGCGCATATACGTGTATGTATGTACAACATATATATATATATAGGTAATATATACCCGCGATCTCCGACCCCGACTTTCTGTACACATATGTAGATATATATTGCATTGACATGCGCCAGAATTATACATCTACTATGAGGGTGTAATAGTATACATATAGGGATATACACGTATATATATAAACATATATATCATCACAAGCTCAGCTCGAGTAGCGTATATTATAGTACACGTTATATTGTGTACACACGTAAATAATACGTGATTCTGTTGCTCTCTTTTGTATAACGTTAATTGCGCTTGCATACTTAACTCGCAGCGCCAATTTAAAAAAAAAAATTTGTGAAAAAATGTTTTTTTATATAATAAACTCTTTTGAGAGTTAAGTATATCTAGTTGGGAGACCTGACTATACTCTCATAGTATCGTATAGTAGCGCCTTACCACGCCTGACTTGTTCTACTTGTCACTTTTTTTTAGCATTTATACGCTATACTTGACTCGATCTACTGCTTCCCAGTCCTGTAGGTATTCAGCGTTTATTATACTTTAAAATTATCTTCACTTGTCGACTATTTAGATTTCTTAAAAAATGGAATGTAATTGTTAAAATTTTTCATTACATGTATGTTATAAATATTCTATTTTGATAAAGTAAATAGAGTGAGAAACATTTAAAATAAACAGTATATAAACAACATAGTTTAATGAAACCTTGAGAATGACTGCTAACTAAACTATAAGTAAATTATTATAATCATATGAGCAGCATTCAAATAGCGATTGTACGACATCTGGCGGCGTGTGAATTCTCGCAAGCGATATATATAACATGCATATGCGATGATGATCGTCGGCTCGATTTGCCGTGTGGAAAGTGCGGAAGACTCGATGCAGCACCGCACGTGAATTTCTCTGTGATTTATTTTGTAAATGATTATTTACGGTGCGTAGTGAGACTTCGTCAATATGGGTATCTTAGAAAAAATATCCGAAATCGAGAAGGAGATCGCTAGGACCCAGAAAAACAAAGGTAAAGCCAAACAGAAGGTTATGTGCTGGACACCAACATGATCTTGGTCTCATCTTGCACTATCGCTTATTACGTATCACATTTATGATTTCTCATTTAATTTTAACGTTTATTATGCAGCTACCGAGTACCATCTGGGTTTGCTAAAGGCAAAGTTAGCCAAGTATCGTTCACAACTGCTAGAGCCTTCCAAAAAGTCTGAAAAGGGTGAAGGCTTTGACGTCTTGAAGTCTGGAGATGCCAGAGTGGCTCTAATTGGTTTTCCATCTGTCGGAAAATCTACCTTACTTAGTACGTTAACTCACACAGAGTCAGAGGCTGCCTCGTACGAGTTCACAACCCTAACATGCATTCCTGGTGTCATCGAATACAAGGGTGCTAATATACAGCTTCTTGATTTGCCCGGTATCATTGAAGGAGCTGCCCAAGTGAGTGTTGATTATACTTGAAATATATCAAATTCAATTTTACATAAACCTAAATACTTTTTAAAGATGACATTCTTTTAATTCAGGGTAAAGGTAGAGGAC